>VMDO01001736.1:74996-132499 GCA_007922755.1 Pedetes capensis
GCCTGGGAACACCAGAAGCTGTAGGCTTGGGAGAAGGACCTGGCAACCCCCTCCCAAAAATCAATCTGCCATTGAAAACCCTATGAACAGCAGAGAAGCACTGACAATAGTGTTTCCCCTGTTGTACAGAGGGTCGCTATGAGTCGGATACCGACTCGACGGCACCTAACAACAACAACAACAACAACAACAACAACAAGAGACCACTTTAAAGTTAGAAATGACATGGAAAATATGGAATGATTCATTAAATTTAAAAATGTTTTAAAATCTATTTTCTACAAGGATTTTAAGTGGTTTGATGTTCTCGGTCACTGAAATAAATTATTACTATTCCCTAAATTTTTTTATTCATCTCATTTTAACTTTTCTTCTGCGTTCACACTCATGTGCACATTCATGGTAGCCAGAGACAGGGTGAAAGAAGAATATTTTTATACTCATAGATAAAGATATGTCAGGATATGGCTCATCCTCTTCTTAACTCAGAAATAGCAAATCAAATGAAAAAAAAATCCTCAACCACGGTTACATTGAGACCATCCAAGCTCGTCTTCTGGTCCAGCCTCACCTTGTGGTGTGTTTGATACATCCTGGCAAGGCTCTGATGGAATATTTTTTAAAAAGTCCCCCCTCAGTCTGACAAAGCTATTTACTAAATCTAATCTAATCTAATCTAATCTAAATCTAATACCACATCATGATCCAGATGCATCGTTATGCTATGTATCACTAAGAGAGGAAACAGCATGTGCTGTGTCTCATCTCATCAACTGTATCTGAATTTTAGAGGTGCTGAAACACCTGGGAATAAGGGTATCAATGAATTTAAGCAAATATTCTCCTCTATCTAAAGGAGACACACTGAGTCCCACACTTCTGCCAGTAGAACAATAAATAAGAAGTGTTTCCATCTTTTGGGTGTTGCCTATATGTTAAGTACAGCATACAAGACATTACATTCTACAGAAATACTAGAATCCTTTTTGAGTGGGCTCTCAGAAAATAGAATGATACTTACAGTTGCTATTTTTAAATATGCATGGTGAAATAATGGGCTATCTCCTTCCTGTACATGGAAAATGTGCATGATCTTATCCATGTTTAGATCCCTTTCAGGTCGAATCGTTGGAGGTGTTTGGTGGTTCTTCACACTCATCATTATCTCCTCCTACACTGCCAACCTGGCTGCTTTCCTAACGGTGGAACGGATGGTCTCCCCCATAGAAAGTGCAGAAGACCTGGCCAAACAAACAGAAATTGCCTATGGAACACTGGATTCAGGGTCAACAAAAGAATTCTTCAGAGTAAGTTCAAGTAAAAAATAGTGAGGACATGTTCATAATTTTGAAATTCAGGCAATTTTTAAAACAATTGCATCACGGGTTCAGCTATTACATATTCTGCACACACAATGGTAACTGCTGTGTTTAATGCTAATATGCCTTACTGGATTTTAGAATCACTTTAATTTGAAAACTCTAACTGGTTTATTCATGTTCCTAGAGGAACTCTCTAAGGAATAGTAAAAGTGAAAAGGTAACTAAAGCAACTGTGTAATTTATCCAAAATATTCCAACATTGATAACTTTGGAATGGATAAGATTTATGTATGCTTTTGGGCCAAGAGTAGAAAAATGAAAGCAAACTTTACTTGCAAAGAATACTTGATGCATTTGAAACCCCAAAACTTAATTGCAGATTATACAACTTTTCTGAGTGATATTATTCCATAATCTATCCTGTAACAGTAGTTTTCAAAGCAACGTATTTGTTTTCTCACTTGTTAAGTTATGGGTACCTTTGTAAGACATTGTATGCTATTTAGTTTGCACTGATTTCTCAGATTTCTAGGTAAGTTTTCAAATTAATAAGATTATATTACATATACGAATATGATTCCTTTGGTTTTCCATCAACATGGCACTGGTTTTCTTGTTGTTTATAGTAGTTCCATTATGGGGTTGAAATTTCTTTTCAGTGAATCTTCTTTCTAATCTGGTCCTATTTATATCCAGAAAAATATATTTGACAATTCCCAATCATAGAAAAGAGTTCACTTTGAGACTATGAAACAAAAATCTTAAAAAAGTAGCCAAAGTGATATTTTCACAAATATTAAAAAGGTCATAATGAATACATATTATATTTATCCATGGTCTAAAGACTACAATATTTAAGAGTTTAGAAGATAGACTATTTCATTATATTTTAAGCTTTTATGTAAAAATGATAGATTATTATCCATGCTGTTATGCTTAAATGTTATATAACTGAATTTCAGTAAGATATCCTTCATAAAAAGATTTATTATAATATCTGAATATAATACAAATATTTCCATAAAACTAAATCAAGAACAAGTCACTCAAAAACTCAATCAAACCCATCGTTATACATTGTTTAAAAAAAAATGAACACATTGTCAACAGTTTGCAGCATTGGTAGTAGACATAACTTAAAATTTATAAACTAATTAAAAAGTATTTGTAGATTTTTTTCTAAAGCTCTAAGTAACTGACACGACAGACTTTGTTAACAATATTTTACAAATAAAGTTAATCAGCTTGATTTTTTCTATACTTATTGAACAAATCCCAATTTCCAAAACTTAATAATGGAAACATAGTATCCTAATCCATTTTACCATTATTTCAGTACTTTGCTGGAAGTCTGTCAGGTAGAAACTGCTTCACACAGAAGTAAGTAGATAAAATTTGCTGATTTTGCCTAGAAACTATTCTGAATATGCATCAAAACAGAATGCAAGTTTTTGCTATCCACTGCTTTTAACGGAAAAGTGATGACTTGATTGTCATTTAAATAAAGAAAATATACGGAGGCTCATCATTCTGCCTTGAGTGTGAAGGGAAAAAGAAATATTTTAATTCCCTGAGAAATTTTCTAAAATAATTCACTGTAAAGCTCTCTAGCATTAACCACACTAAAAATATTGTTTCTAATCTTTATAAGGGTTTTTTAAAGCGGGTAAAGTGAAGAACAGAGCATATTGATAAGAAATGTAGGCATGAGGAAAGGGGTTTTCTAGATCTGTAGTCTTCCATACAGGCTATTCCAGCCCTATGCCTTCTTCCTTTCCTGCCCAGCTTCAGTTTTAAAACTGGAAGACTGTGTAAGTATTTATTGTTCTGGGACACTCTGAACCCCAATGGAACAAGAAAATAATTTCCCCTGGCAGCACATGTTCAGGAATGCATAAATTTAGGCTTTCTGATAAAAACCTCATTCATTCTATTCAATTTGCCTCCCTCCTTTCCTATCCACGATGACCTGGTTTAAATAAACCATTTGTCTGATGAGTTCAGGAAACGGAACACGAAGGGTATTTTTGTACCTGTCAGAAATGTTTTCTCGCAGGAACACAGTAATGGCACATCTATCAGCTCCACTAAACTGCCTCAGGCACTGACTTACCCTGAGCACTTAAAAAAAAGTGCCCCGGTTATACTCAACTGAAAACAGAATTAGGCCATGAGGGGAAATGACATCTGCATTCAGTTGTTACCTTGGTTTTGCCCCAGTATGAAGCGTGATGTGTTTCGTGCTGTATGTACCTGTGAAGCACAGCCACAGAAGCACTTAAAAAAATCCCACTTGTCACTTAATGAGCCTTGCTGTTGAGGTACTTATGCATTATACACCTGATCCAGACACACTGATTTTCCTTTCAGTGAAGATTGTATCTTGTGCCTGTTTCAGCCATCAGTAAAACCATGAAGGCATTAATCAGGGCTTTACCATATTATCAAACAACACGTTGATGAGTTCTCACTAGAGCCTCAGTCTTGCTGCATAAAGCTGCTAGAAGGGGGAAGCAGTCTACTTGCTAGCACTGTAAATATTAACTATAATACATGATATGTGTGTAGGTTTTCTACTAAAAGCAGGTATAGAAGAATACCTAATTTTTGAGAAATTAAAAAATAGCACATTTTTAAAACTCCAGGAATTGTTTTAACTCATACAATAATGCCTTGAAATCTGACTTTCTCACACATTAAATCTCACAATAAAAACAAGACAAATAGATTTGAGATTAACAGTCATCTTTTTTTTAAAATTTAACTTAAGCTTTTAATTTTATTTTTGTGGTACTTGGGGAGAGGTTGAACTTGGGGCTTTGCACATACTATGCAAGTGCTTTGCCACTGGGCTGCCCATTTTCTATTTTTTTATTTTGAGTCAGGGTCTTGCTAAGTTACACAGGCTGCCTCTGGCCTCAAACCTCTGATCCTCCTGCCTCCATCTCCCAACTTGCTGGGGTCACAGGTGTGTGCCACCACACCTGGCCTGAGATTAGTTTTTCTAATTACAGAAATAATGATGTTTATGTTACCCTGCTAACTATCTAGAGCATATTTACTTTCAGTACCTGATATTTAAGTAGATACCACAGTGTGAGGGTTTAGGGACTTAAAATTTCATTATCTTTGTATACATGGGCTTTCTGAGTCTGAAGAAATTTCCTCGTTTTAGCCTATCTCATCAAATTCATAAGTATTTGCATGCCCCTACCCAACAGCAAACACTCTCTTGCAGTCACAGATAAGCACAGGGATATTATTTCTGGTCCTTTGCCTCTAGATTCCCCTCATCCTTCTGCTTGTGTATGTGATCTAGCCTAAGTTATGTCACTTTAAACCCGAATCCGAATAATTTCTGAACTTTAACACAGTAACAAGCCAGGCTGATTTTCCTCCTCATGAATGTTGCTCTCATCTTTCCTCTGTTTTCCACTAAGATCTAATATTATATTTATATCCTGTTGTACCTGGGATCTCCTAAATTTAGCACAACTACTCTAAGGATTTCTTTTTCTTTTGAGTTTTAAAGAGATACAATCAAATTATTTTTTGTGATTCAATATACTTAAACAAATGCAGCAGTAATTTCCCTCACATTAGCATTATAGGAATGGACTGTTAAAAAATATCCAAAGCCTAAACATACTAAGGGGCTGGGATTTAGCTCAGTTGGTAGAGCACTGAGCTGCAGTCTCTGAGATCCTGAGTTCAATTCCCAGCACCGCAAAAATGGGAGAAGGGCCTGGCAATCCACTCCCAAGGCAATCCCGAAACAGCCATTGAAAACTCTATGACGGTCGCTATGAGTTGGATACCGACTCGATGGCACCTAACAACAATAACAGCAAACATACTAAGCTCCCCCAAAATAATTTTTTCCATTTTACTATGTTAGTTTAATTATCTTTTTTTCTTTAATAAGCTACTTAACTTAAACCAGAAGATTGCCAAAAAAAGTGCACAATTCTCATATTCTTAACAATTGTCAAAAATTCAATTAAAATAGTATTCACATTGATTTTATTTCTTCTGCTTTCAATGTAATATGATAGTACAGTTTATGATATATGTGAACTTGTCCCTTTTGGGATGAAACTTTCAAGTTATAAATGCATTTTTAGAAACTGTATGTCTAAAGGAGGTTGTGTGCCAATATTTCTCTGAATTTGAAAACATCAGAAGAGATGTGTAAAAAAAAATCTTTATCAAGTGATTCAGAGAGTTTATATTTTTCAGAACTCATTGTAAAGTGGAAGAGTTCACTCTCTGAAAAAGAACTCCAGTTTTAGAGATGGAATGAATGAGGCCTGGCAACATGGCATCCCCAGTGCATCCTATAGTTGGGGTTCTAAATCCAGGTACTCTTCTGTGCGAGAAGCACATAGTTTTTGCAATTCAGTTCAAGCATTTTAATAGAATTTCTTAATATGAGAATTTCTATAGCCAGAAGTGCTATAGAAGCACTTCTATAGCCAGAAGCACTTCTGGCTATAGAAATTCTCATATTAGGAAATTCTATTAAAATTCATATTAGGAAATTGTCATTTCCTAAACAAATGTATGTGTACACACACACACACACACACACACACACACACACACACAGACACACACACAATCTCTGTATCATGAGATATCTTTCAAGTTTTAATAGCATAAAAACATTTCCCAGAACATTATAGGATGTTTATTTCCTATCTCAACATTCATCAACACTTGAATATACACTAATATAAAATATATTTTCCTTTGATATTTAAGCATGTGCATTGGTCATTATATAGTTTATTATTTAGGTTTATTGATGGCTAATTTTTCTTCTTATAAGTCAAAATTTTGAATCCCACTTTTAGCAGCTTGTTTTTTCTTTGTCCACCTTAACAATTCATTTTTTCCCAAAGAAATATGCATTCTTAAGTTTACTATTCAGGATATTTCTTGATTACTCAAGAGCTACTTTTTGTTAGAGTTTACATTTGATAAACCTAGGAAGAGCAATATAAATAAATGTGCATACTACTCAGAATGAGGTATCATGCAGACTAAATTCTCAATGAAGATTTCATTACTTTTTCTTTGGATCCAGATACAAAACTGCAGCAACTTCTTACTGAATACATGCTATCATGAAAGTGTATATGTATTATTGCATTACCAAACACCAAGTAAGACTCAGGCTTTCCTATATTACTAAACAGATCTTTTGGGGATATTTGAGTTAATTTGGATGTATTTTCACATGTAAAATGTATGTGTAAATGAAAAAAAAAACTAATGCCAGTGTGAATGTGAGCAAAAAGACCTGGGTAAATTAAACAGTAGGAGTAATGTAGATAGAGCTCAGAGAGAAAGAAGTAATTTATAAGAACAAACAAATTCCTCAGCTCGAATTAGAGGATTAGAATGATTAACTTACCAAAATGCAAAGTAGTAAAAGAGGAATCACTTTGTTTTAAAGTTCAGTGTATATTCTTTGGAGATTTTGTCAGAAAAAAACCTTAAAATGTTTTGACTAGAGTTTGGCCCTTGTTTTGTACATACTTCTTCTGTAGACTATGGCAGGTTTCTCCTTCTTCAGTGTTCAACTACTGTAATTTTATATACATCTTACTTTGAAGCACAAAAGAAAAAAAGATAAAAATAAAACAACTCTTCTAATTCATTGTAACACAAATACAGTGTTGACAAGAGTTTTACAAAAGTTAAAATCCAGTCTTACCTGGTCCTTTTCAAGTTTATCATGAATGTAATATAAAACATAGGTCTGGGATTTAGCTTAGTTGGTAGAGCACTGCGCTGCAGTCTCTGAGGTCCGGAGTTCGATTCCCAGCACCAGAAAAATGGGGAGAAGGACCTGGCAATCCACTCCCAAGGCAATCCCGAAACAGTCTGCCATTGAAAACCCTATGAGGGTCGCCATGAGTCGGATACCGACTCAACAGCAACTAACAACAACAACAACAATATAAAACATGATTTTAAGTGTTCAATGCTCTGTATGGCCTTGATAATTAAACAAATAATAAGTTGCCATATAAGGAGTTGAGTAGGGCAATTAGTATGGCAAAAGGTGGGGGTTTCTTTAAATATCACTTCAAATGCCTGCCATGTGGATGATTTTCTCAAATAGTTTTAAAAGACAGTTTCCCAATTGCAGAAGAAGAATGTCACTATAACACTTCTGCACGGCAAATTGAAGTTTGAGGGCAATGGGAAGATGCTAAAAGGCTTTATCCTCATCTTGCTTCAGGCAATATTAACACATTGTTCCCTTCTTTCCTGTATTTAATTTTATTTTCATTTCCTCCAGAGATCAAAAATAGCAGTGTATGAAAAGATGTGGACCTACATGCGGTCGGCAGAGCCGTCAGTGTTCACGAGGACGACAGCTGAGGGAGTAGCTCGAGTCCGCAAGTCCAAGGGCAAATTTGCCTTTCTGCTGGAGTCCACTATGAATGAATACATTGAGCAGCGAAAGCCATGTGATACGATGAAAGTGGGAGGAAATCTGGATTCGAAAGGCTATGGAGTAGCAACGCCCAAGGGTTCCTCATTAAGGTGGGTGGAATAGTATAACAATAGAACAAGTGTTGTTATAATATTCCACCTTCCCTGATGTCCCTCAAAGAATTCTTTTGTTTTGTGTGTGAACATGGTATGTTTGTTTATTTTCTTTTTCTCCATTTCATATTTTTTTGATTAACAATCAGGTAATTCTTTTCATTTTGAAATAATCATAGTTGACATTAATCTCTGAAGGCCATATAAAAACCAAACTGGTTGAACACTAGCTGCTTCCAGTGAACCTAAATCACGGGTAGCATATGCTCCTATATATCATCAGCCTTTTCGGCCACTAAAATCTACACTATCATTGTATTAGTAATAATTCCACATTTTATTATTATTTTTTAAAATTATGCCTGGCTGCTAGTTTCTGAATAAGAAGAAATCAACTTCTTCCCAGCAAACCACATTTTTTTTTCCATTTCAATATTTCATTTTTTATGGCATCATTCTATTTTAGATTCACTCAGGTTGTATTGGTGCGAAGTCTGAAATCACATCTTTTTATAAAAGCAACTATGATCAGAGGGAAAAGAGGCTCTGGTTTTATAGTGCTTACTCAAGCCATACTCTCACCTATTTTAAAGAGAGTATGATGTAAGTAAGATCTGTAAAATTAGATCCAATATGATCCAAAAAATGTTTACACACAGACCCCTGAAATGTGATTCATGAGTAAAGCATCACACATATGGGCTAAGAGTGAGACTTTCATTCTTATGGAAATATTGGTTAAATCTGCCCTTTTCTTCCCTGTGGTCCTGGACATAGAAAAATTCACGTTTATGCCCAGGAGGCAGAATTTCCTATTTTCCTTAAGCAATAAAGACTGCTGTTGAATGGATGGGGCTAGGGCCCATCACAAGTGGTGACTGACAAGTTACTCTGGTCTCAGTGCTGCTTAGGAGAGATGCACACAAAGTACAGATTCAAGAGGAAATCAGAATCTTTGCTAAAGGACTTAACCAAGAACCTGGTAAGCCACTGAAAAATGAAGGTAATGAGACTCGTACTGTTGTCCGGCACAAATGAAAGCAATTTAAACACTGTGATTGTTTTCATTGGTTTCAAAAAGGAAACTCCAATGTGCTTTGAGATGTATGTCAGGTGAGGGAAGGGTTGAACTATATTTACCTCTAGGAAACAAACTCTGATTATTAGAATGGGTGGTGTTAAGTCGGTATTATGTGTTTGCAATCAACATTATAACTAAAAGAGGTTTTATGCTATGTTATAAAAGGGACAATTTAAAAGGAGATAGAAAAAACTAGCCAGTAGAGACAAATTTGGGTATGGACTCTGGCAATTCTGAAGTCTGCTTTATTTGAGCATGTATCTCCTTATGAAACTAGAGAAATGGGCAGGGGGAAAGCCAAATGAAGGAATTATCCTTCATTGAATCCTACCCCAAAAGATCTCAACCATTCAGAAACTTAAACTGGCCCCAGGATGTTTAGTCTTTGGTGATCTATTTTGTATGATGCAATGTGAAAGGTGTGTGATTTCAATGAGGTCAAGTAGCACATAAATCTCTGTTGAAGTCATAGTTACAAGAGCACCTTAGTTTAGATCATTCAAAAGAAACAGAAGGGATGAAAGCAATGGTGGTTGATATGTAGATCAGGGTTCAGACTATTGATTATATTCACGGGATGTCTCTTTTGCTCTTAATTAATTCTCTGTGGATGTAGCTGCCTTGTCCTCTGTCTTGTGTGGACTGATAAAGTCAAGCTCCAGGGACTAAATTTGGCCCTAAGATACGGGTGCGTCTGACTCCTATTGATGGCAAGAGAGTTCCCTCTTAAATGTGCCACTTTGTCAAATCCACACTACAGGGATTGTTTGGGGAGATGCTGAAGGGCTTCATCTGTCTAGAGCTGTATAATAATCAGCCGTGGGCTTCCCCCTCTTTTCCTGTCCTTCCCTGCATCTTGTTAATAAGGCAATTGTTAGACTCAGCTTCCTGGATGGAGAGTTTGTTTATGCACTTTCTAAATCTATGCCACAGTTTCCTGAGCAAGCTGGCCCCTGCACGCCAAAACCACAGTCACTTTGTCCCGTCTTTGAGACCACTGGGAGGATACTGAAGCTAAGCAGCATGCCTCACTCCACTCCTCACTCCCCATTGCAGCCATGGAGGAGGAGGCTCATTAGATTTCAGTTCTCATCCTGATTCCACTAGGATTCTTCCCTTTAAAGAGGCAAACCAATATAGAGATGAACAATAGACATGTTCTGCATAAAATATTTAGTTTGTAGAAGCAAGTTCAAATTCATTGCATTTATCGGAGCGAGATCCAGAGAGCACAACAATATCAAGTATCTTTGAAACCTTTCTTCCTCAGCTCAATAGAGGCTTAAGTCTGTTTTCTTATAGAATCTCTCTTTTTTTTTAACCAGGTCTTTAGGTTAATTGCTCTGAATATGGTAAGATGTGTATTTCATTGTCATTAACTATGGTTTTCTCACACATTCTGGTATTTTGACTCATTAGGCAACATGAGACTTCAAGAAAAAGAATAGAAATCTTTCCTTGTATGTAAGCATAACTAGTGACTGCTGACAAATGACTAGCAATGTTCCTTTAGTCTAGGAAGGTTTAGGTTTCCAAGCCTTGAAATTGGTTCACAGTGCATCAGAATAAATGCCACAGAAGAGAGAAGAGTATAATATACAATCAGGATGGAAAGTCAGGCCTTGGATCTTTAATGTAGACTTTAAAACAAATGCAATAAGGATCATTACAGAGAATACATTTGGGACTGGGCTGAAAAATATCACGATGATGACTAGCCCAGGTCTTTATGGTTATTATTGTTGTTGTTAGGTGCTGTCAAGTCCAACTCATAGCAACACTGTATACAACAGACAAAACACTACCTGACACTGTGCCATGCCCAGCACTATTGTCAGTGCTTCTCTACTATTCATAAGGTTTTCAATGGCTGATTGTTTTTTTTAGTGTTGTTGTTGTTTTTTGGGGGGATTAAGTGGGCTGCCATGCCTTTCTCCCAAGCCTATAGCACCTGTTGTTCCCAGGAGGTCTCCCATCCAAGTACTGACCAGGCCTGACCCTGCTTAGCTTCCAAGATTTGACAGGATAGAATGCCACAGTGGTATTGCTGTAGGCATCTTTATGGTAGAGAATGATATACAAAGATTGTTACTGATCAGAGAGACTTTACCTCAGACCAGTGTCTGCTGGACATACACCTGAAATTTAAAACCATTAAGCTACCAGTTATAGACGGCCAATAACAATGCCCAGGAATGATTGTTTTTATTGTACTTAAACATATATTCTCAAATTTTTAGGGGCAGAAAAATGTCATGGTTATATAATAAAAGGTCATGGGCTGATCTTTTTATTTCTCCTGAATCTTCATTCCACATGCATACTGTTCTGTATAGTTCTACCAGATCTATGGCTTCCTTTTCATCCTTTCTCCAGTGCCCTTGACAATCCAAAACAATTGTGAAAGCATTTTCCTGGCTGAGAAAATTTTAAAAGTTGCTTTAAAATATATGCTTCAAAGGGCATTGCAATTAAATGTAAAGGTTAGATGAGAGGAAGTGTATTTATTTTGACTTTACTATTAATGCCATCAACATTATCAAGTTTATGATACAAATGTACTATAGTCCAGATATTTACTATATGATAGTATTTCTAGTAGAATAAAGTTATATACTTTACTGCAAAAATACTATTAACTTCACTACATTTTCTATACTACACTAGTTACTATACCATCAACTTTACTATGCAACAAATAAACCTGTTATGAGGCCCTGTCTCAATTTAAAAAATGAAAAGGGGATGAAGTACTGCACCATGGTAGAGCACTTGCAAAGTATGGGCAAGGTCCTGGGTTCAGCACCCAAGTAATGCAGGAAAAAAATAAAAATAAAAAGAATGTTCATAGTACTTAGGATTAGTAAGCACCTGCAGACCTACAAGGAACAAGGCAATGGGATCTTATCTGGAACCTCCTTCTGGCCCTTAAAAGGGTTCTTATATTTGACTCAAATAATTGGAACAAAATTTAGAAACTGTAGTGTCTTATACTTTTATTATTCAACAATGATAATCCCCATGCAAATTGCCTTCTCCAAAGATGTTTGTGAGACTGTTTCAAAAATAAGACCAGTGTTCTGTCACCAGAGGGAAAAAAGAAATGATGTTTCAAAAGAAAGTAGCTCTAACAGAAGTTGCATCAATGGGTGAACTCTGGAAAAATGAGGCCCAGTGGGACTTGGCAATGCCCAGTTGCAGGAACCCATGGCAACAGGAACTGATGCTTTGATACCAGGCCCATCATGGTTCCTTTATGACTGGCAACTCAGAGCCTCACAGCAGTAGCAAGGCAAGGGAGAGGAAGTACTCAGAAGGGAAGTAGAACACCACATCTTTCATGGGACTTTTTCTTTCACTGTTTAACAAAATCACTGGCGTCATAGGACAGTTGGCCCAAGTCTAGACCAGCTTTAGGATGGGCAAAGTTCTCTATGGGCCAAATTATGTTTCTTTCAATTTGGAGTACATTTTAGGGCAGATGTGTCAAAATTAGTATTATCCTAAGGAATAACTTTCCCACCTGTTAGAAAATTTAGGAGAAAAAGTGTTAGCTGAAGGTGGTAAGAAACAAAATAGTATAATTTTTATTTCAGAAACAAGTCAACTGTTAGTACTTAATATGGACACGTGTTGAGGTTAAGTCCTTAATATGACTGAGCATTAATTGGCCTAAATTACTAAACTTCCATGTCTTCTAGAAATGAGTTGCAGTATATTACTACACAAATATTTTTATATTTGTGTACTCTTATGGAAAGCGAGGCCAGTGAATAGCCTCCATTTTTCCTACT
The DNA here is from genome assembly GCA_007922755.1 of Pedetes capensis. Lineage (NCBI taxonomy): Eukaryota > Metazoa > Chordata > Mammalia > Rodentia > Pedetidae > Pedetes > Pedetes capensis. The sequence goes on from VMDO01001736.1 coordinate 87,758, forward strand.
GCTTTTTTCAAATATGCTACAGATAACTTACTATTCTTGTGGTCCTATATGTTCTGAGGCCTGCAGCCGCACTACTGTGGCATCAGATCCCTTTCGATCTTGGAAGCTAAGCAGGGTCAGGCCTGGTTAGCACTTGGATGGGAGACCGCCTGGGAACACCAGGTGCTGTAGGCTTGGGAGACAGAGCTGGCAGCCCACTCCCAAAAAACAATCTGCCGTTGAAAAACCTATGAATAGCAGAGAAGCACTAACTGTAGTGTTTTTCGTATTGTACATAGGGTTCCTGAGTCAGACACCAACTCAACGGCACTCAACAACAACATTATGTTCTAAATATAATCTGTCAGGAAAAGGATTTGACAACCAGTACAAAAATCAATTGCACCTCTCAACCAGCATACACACAAATTCCCCCTATGGTGATATGCTTAAATGGCTCCCCAGTTTGGTATTAGAGATGCTGATGTTAATTGTGGATACACAGTATTTTCCATTCACAAACTGAGCTGTCACATGGTAAAGGTATTGATGTTACATGTGTGCCAGGGGAAAATAATTCCACAGAGGAATCCAAATATTTCACCCTTTCCTTTCTGGATCTTAAGCATAATAGGAGGCATAAAGCTTTCTACTACCATTTGAAATTGCAGGCTTTGCATTTGGCTCTTTCCTATAATTAAAAGATGACTAAAATTAAGGCTCCCCAAGAAGAGAAAACAAATATTGTTTTCTCTGTGCTGCTTTAAGACTCACCAGGCATCCGATATTTTTGCCTTCTTATTAGATAAAAAAAAATACTGCTGAAATAATTTGCCCTCAATTTTTTGACGAATAATTCAATAAATGGTTTCTGGGTTCCTACTGAGTATTTATCAGGTTGTTTTTAAGTTGTTTGCTTTTTGGATGCTTAGCAGCTGCCTGGGTAGACATCACCCAGTTGAAAAGTTTCTCAATTCATTTAGCCCTTTGTTCTTTTCAACACTACACTTAGGGGTTATGTTTTAGTAACTTTCCCAAGAAAATGGGGAACCTGTGGTCATTTTAGTTTCTACTACTTCAAGGAAGGTAAACTTAACATGGAAAATATACTACGAAAGAAGTTTAGCAGTTAATTTCAAGCCTTTGCAACTTGATTTGATGAGAGATCTAAGACAAATATCAATTCTGACACTTTTAAGAAATTCTAAAGTCTCATTCTTTCAACCATGAACTCACCTCATAGACAAATAGTATAAGTATAAAAATCTCCAAAAATAACACCTATATCTCTTACAATTCAAATTAATTCAGTGTCAACATACAACTAACATAAGTATAGATCCCACAGGCACCAATTCTTGACTCACCCATGCCAACTGTATTTTGGAAACATAAAATTGTATCTAAGATCAAAGATGTCACATGATAAATGTATTGAGCGTCTCTGGATGAATTTACCCCTGCATTAGTAGCATATTTAAATATTTCCTCTTGGTGTGGATGGCAAACCATCATATAGGTGGCAAATGATGTCATTGATCTTTGTAGATCACCCCATAGTAAGGAATGGTCTCCAGAAGCAACTTCTCCCCACTCAGTGGTCAGGTTAAGAAGTGGCATGGGAGCAACAAAGCAAGTGTGTGAGGATTTCTGTGGGTTTGGGTCCTTGTTTGTGTAATGGTGGATGGAATCCCAGATATGAGTTCTCTGGAACTAATGCTACAGAGCAATGGGACTAGAGGGAAGATGCTTCCCCCTGAGCATTCTGGCAATGCTAAGATCCAATAAGAGGCACACCTAAAATGCCTTAGAGGCAATGGGAGGGAAATCTATACAGCCAGGAAACCTAGAGCCAAGAAGAGAGGAGGAGCAGTAGAGCAGCTGTTTCTGCTTTCACATGGAGTTAGATATGTGGGATATGCTCCATGCATTGGTACATTGCTCATGTTTAAGTCTCAGCTGCAGGACAAACACTATGCACCAGGGTAATTACCCATGTGTGGCTTTCAGCATATCCAAGCTCACCTGGCCAGAATGAGTTAGGAGAGTGTACATGTCTAAGAAGTCTGTGTTTCCATGATACAAAGGGACACTAAGGCATGCCATGATGTCATCAGGAGAGGGTGCTCAGACCTCAGGTAGAGTTAACATGTGCATGGGGTTGGGGTGCAGAGGGCAATGCCTGCTCGACCTTTGGAGTAGACAAAGTAAATGCAAATGCACCAGACTTCAATAGACTTCCATTTCTATTGAATTTACCTCCATTTCCTCACACTCAGCATCCTCCAGACCAACATTTAAATTCTCCAAGAAAAGTTTTTAATTCCTGCTGTGCGTAATATAGTTTGTGACCAGGGTTACAAAGCTGCTCTTGAGCACTTTTAATAATAATTATTAAAGAAAATGTGTCAGGTTAATCTTCTACATTATAGGATCTCAGAGAGATCGTAATTGTTGCATAACTCATTCAATTCTGTAGAGTTAAATAGGGGCAAGAAGAGAGGGATTATAATCATGCTACAGTAGATTCTTACCCTTTATTTGAGCCCTCTTAATGGAGAACATAGAGGTAGAATGAGGAGAGACTAAAGAAGAGAGGGTAGAAAGGGTTCTTTATACTTGTAATAATTAGATACACTAAGAGTATTTTACAGCTGGGCATGGTGGCACATGCCTGCAATCCCAGTTACTCAGGAGGCAGAGACAGGAGGATCGAAAGTTCAAGACCAGAAGCAGTCTGTATAATTTATCGAGACCCTGTCTCAGAAAGTAAAGAAATGGGCTGGGGGTACAGCTCAGTGATACAGCACTTGCAAAGCATGCAAATGTGAAGCCCTGGGTTCAACCCCCAGTACTACAACAATAAAAGAGTATTTTACACACACATACACCACAGGGTTTTGGAGGGAGTGATAGGAGTGATAGAAATCAAGTTTGCTATAAAACTCTAAAATGCCTATTATAAGGTACTGTAAAGCTCACTTTATTAATGGAGATGTAATCTATTCAGGGTAGAATTCTATGCCATGCTACTTTAATGCAGTTTTATGCTAATGATAAACATCTACTTAGAAGATCATGAATAAATAATGTTTTTCTAAAAAACGAAAATGTACTTATTTGTTTTAGCATAGTATATAGGAAACCATTCATCTACAACTTTAGAAATTATTAACTTCCTTTAGTTCCTAAAGATAGTCTCAGCCAAAATGGGGCTAGTTTCATGGTTCATATTTAAGAAAAGGAAGATAAAAATAGTTTGGCAGTCATCTAGAATGAGCTAGAAAATAGTAACGACTCTGATTTAGAATAATATTCTGTTTTAATTGAACTGGGAATAAAAGTATAGCTCATTTATCTCAGAGCTTGCTCCCTGCCTGCTCTACAGCTCTTATTTTCAGAATGAAATGACATAAACATGTGATAACTTTGCTACAAATGCACACTGTCACGCTCATCGCACAATACCTGAATGAGAATCACCTTCCAGATCCCCAAAAGACCTAGCCATGGCCTGACCCTTCTCAAAACAAGCATTATATTGTTTATAACAGTATTTTATAAATAACAGCTATATTAACAAATTAAAAATACCACAAATACATTGATTATCCTCCTTACTATCAAAAGTCTTGATCATGATTGAAAATAGTGTCTTGTAAGTGGACAGATTGCATATTTTCAAAAAATCTAAAAGTCATTGTTAAGAGAGATACATAGAATGAAATATAATTTCAAAATATTTGTAAAACCACTGTAACACATTCACTTAATATCATACAACTCAGCAATAAAGAAAAATTAAAGGCACAAAAAATCTTCAATTCTGAGATGTTGGAGAAATCCATGATTTAAAAATACTACTGATCACACAAAATCATATCCTGTCATACTGAAATAAACTAGATTTTATTTAGTTTTCATTTCTTTTTAATTCTAGGGTACTCAATGAAGAAACTGACTCACAGATAAGGTTTTACAGAAATGCTCAAAAATTTCACTGTTTTCTCTAAATGCTGAATGTTTGAGAGTTAACTAGAATCCAAATTTAAATTGGAGTCAAACAAATGAGACATAATGGGTCCTTACTTTCAAATGAAATAAAAGAGTATATGGCTTCCTTTTCCTTATTGCTTCATAACACAGAAGATATAAAAACTAACAAGAGCTGTCTGCTGGGTCTCTGCTGCTAGAGAGTCCTGATTGTTTCATATTTGATGCTGAAAGATCTGCAGCTTCTGAATCTCCTGCTTTGAAGTGCTAACAGGCCAAAGTCCCATTAGTAACTAAGACACAGAATCATTAGCTCCCCAGTAATCAATACCCCCTTTTCCAGCATTTACACCTAGAGCCACAAAAAAACTCATTGAAGCATTATCAAGAAGGACAACTGTTTTATGTTACTAGCGCCTTTTAGAATAAGAAGCAAATTTGGTTTTGAAAGGTATATGGAAACTTAAGATGGAAACAGAAACCCAGAGACCTAAGACAGTAAGTACCCTAAACTTTGCCTTATATTTGAAGCTAGTGAGAGGAAAACAGAATAGGACTCAAGACAAGTTGACTTCAGATTGTCTCACAGAACTGAAAAGTCAAGAGTTACTTTCTATGAAGAGATATAATGTTATTATTATATAAGCCAAAGAATGAGTTAATATATCATTTTCTTTTCTTTTTTATTTACTTTTAACAGACAATGTTTGAATTTGGCTAATAAGTAACACTAAAAATGACTGAGCAGGACATTTCCTAAGTGAAACGCTCATTATAACAGTATGAGATTGTACATTTTAAACCATTTCTGCATATATGTTTCTTACTACTTTTAACCCTCTTATCATATCATTTAGTTATAAAGGAAGGCACTTCAGATTACAAATGTTAAGTGGCTTGCCCACAGACCCACAGCTGAGGTTAGATTGAGGTCTTCTGACTCTCTCCAGTGCTCTTATGGGAAAAGAACATGAAAGAACTTTCTAAATACAATTAGAGTTTACTCTGAAAACTTACTACAGTTTTCAGTTTCAACAGCTTTGGCAGTTCAAGGTGTATTGAAAATGCCTGCCTTATGCTCAAGTCTCCATAATTCTAAAATTTGTTTAAAACTGGAAAAGTTCTTGCCAAGTTGAAGAAAGTACACAGAGGTAGATTTCAGGTCAGCACAAAGATTTTATAACAATAAAAACTGGTCCCCCAAAATGGAGAAAACCAATTGGCTTATGATCTGCAACATCACACATCAAGTAAAAGCAGAAGAGATTCTCACATCTCTTAAGGAGGAGACAGCGACGATGACAGTTATCCCTTCCTACTTCAAAACTTTAAAATTTTGAGTCAGGCCCTGAACCTTATTTAACAAAACCGCTTAGGAACTATCCCTTTGGAGATGCAGACGCTTAATAAGCCTGGGGGAAAATTCAGTCTTAGAACCGTGATAGAAGCTAATCTGGTTTTGGAATTAATTAAGTCATTGTTAAAAAATAAATAACTGCATTCACTGCAGCCTGTCAACATTGTGAAATAGAAAAATATTTAAGGAAAACACTTCTTTATTAGAAAGACAGAACTACAGTTAGGTACAGGTGGTGTACACCCATATAACAGGCATTTAAAATTACATGTTGACATCAAAATTTTTACAGGGTACAAATCTGATAAAATCCATTGGATTACATAGACAGGGAAATAAGACAGCAAAAGTGAAGTGCATGCACGTAGAAGTACTAGTTTTTATGTTTTTGAGAACAAAACTGACATTTACACAAATAGATTCAACAAAAAAAGTAATTCATGTAATATGGTATCCTACAGTGTTTGAACATAATACTTGAGAAGGTGATTTTTAAGGACCTTATAAAAACCCTAACAACTGAAGTATCACTTAATTTCTTTTTTATTTTTCTCTTCATCACCAATAGCAATCAGTAGATGCCCTTAAGCATGAGTACTACTCAGCTACTATAATTTTACCAGATGCAGGCAGTATATCTATAGTTTTTCTTACTCAGAAATTCCCAGATTATTTCTTAATATAAAGATTTTCTTTCAAAGCTGTAGTAGAAGTGACATGCATGAAGGAAGTAGGTGTTTTATAAAATACAATTTATACTCTTTTCCCTTTTAAGCACAGCTTTACAGATTCTGGTTGTATTTGTTTCAGAAAAAAAAAGGGAACTGCTATCTTTCTACACTTTTTTTTTTTGGAATTTATAGTGTTTATTAGATAAAAAGCTGGTTTGTCAAAATAACCATTTTTAGTGTATTCATTAAAGATAATGAGTAAAGTCAGAGTTCCCCAGGAAGAACACCACAAGGGAAAGCATGTATGTTGCAGCTGGAGGAATTTTATTATGTCATATGTATGTTGTGAAGCTTTAATTCAATTAAAGTTCATAGGATGAATATAATGCAGAACAAATGGTAATAGTAATAGGTGGAGGCACGATTTCATTGCATAACACAGTGTGTTTTTCTCTGCACGTTTTCATAATGGCCATTAGATTAATGACGACAACATCACTTATGTTGATGTCTCTGGAATACATTGAGACACATTGAGGTTCCAAAATACATTCATTTTCTCACCTGATGTCATTTTCCTTGATGAAGAATGTTAATAAGTTACCCAAAGTTAAACAACAATAGCACATGATCCTGTATGGGTTCAGGCTCATTCTTGGTCTCCACTCTCCTCCATGTCTCTTGGAATTCAATCAATTGTCTGGTATTTGATTTTATGTGGGAGCCAATCATCCACCATCTCTGAAATTATGCCAAAGGGTAACTGATCGTAAACTCATTTAATTCGGCAGTAGCCTCAAAAGAGATAAGACTTCAAATAATTCAGATAAGAAAAGACTATGTCCAAGACTATATAAATGAAAAGGATATAAAGATTTAAGAATAACTACCATCTACTAACCACACATACATGATTACATTTTCGAACTTGACTCCCACAACTCCTTAAAATTGGTGCTATTACCCTCATCTTGACAGAAGATGATGCTGAAGTTCATGTTATATAGCTGATGAGTGACAGGGGTAGTGCCACAGAGGCACTAAAAAGAAAAAGAATCCATCTAATAATGCCCATGCTACCCTCAACTTGCCTGATCTTGGAAGCTAATACTGATTGGCACTTGCATGGGAAAAAGAAAACAAAAAGAAAAGAAAATCTCATCTGTGAATTCCTGTTTTGAAAAGAAAATAAAACAAGCTCATAGTGTCAGATAATATCCACTTCTTAGACTTTTTCCTAACCCTCCTATCTAATTATCCTTCAATTTGTTTTTTATTTTTACAAGAATTACTGCTGGTATTGGATCAGGTTAAGTACTGTTCCACACACGATACTGCTTTTAGCATTATCATTTTACTCTCAAAAGACAAGGAGAATATCAAAGAGGCAGGTTGAGAACACTGCAGAACACCTCCTTACTCCCAGGTAACTCGTGGTCCCCCCCATAATGTAGCCTCCATTATTTATTCCAGCTGATAAAAGTCACCTAACCAATGCCCTCCCATGAATTCCCCTGTTCTAGGCCAATCTTCAATTTATTATTCCCCGACAAGACAGATTGAAGAGCAGACACATTATTTTCTGTTTTGCACAGCTAATGTTCATTCCCCTTTGGCTTAATCCTTAAAATGGGTTTTAAATTCAATTCAGTGGAAACCCCAGTATATCAGACAGTTGGTAGTGTCTTGTGAGACCTGAGGAAGGGGTTGGCCAGAACTGAACTTGACTTTAATACAAGACCATGTTCTATTATTGTTTAACTTTGGGTATTTCTCCCCTAGGAGGAGGACAGAGGAGAACTAACCAGCTCCAGGACCAAGGTAAGAGGGGAGTTTTCTTTCAAAAGAATGGGTTCCATCCATTTGAAGGAAACCCCTCCCCCACCTACTTTTCAATCTTTTTCTTTATACATTTCTATTTTTTAAACCACCAGTGTTAGGAAACTAGCTTGCCACCTGTACATAATATTTATCTGAACATTAACTTACAAATTTTATAACAGGAGGAAAGAAAAACTTTCAGACAAGTCATACCAGTTATATGATCCTGCATTTATGTTTCCCATCATCATTAAATATTAGTACCAGTCTTCCATTAAGACTTAGGTTCTTCAGCTATTAATTTCTGTATTTGTAGAATATGCATAGTTACTATCAATCAAACAATAATGGGTAAGAAGGCACAAAAATATTCAAACCAAAATCCAAAATGTTTCTAGGGAAATATATCACTATTAAGAATTTCTTTAATAAAATTTTAATGATATATACTTTTAAATATGATGAAGCTAAACTTTTTAAATGTATGTACATAAACTGTGGCTAGAAAGATAAGAGGAAAGGGAGGAAATATTGCCTTAAGCATCATTTCCCAGTGTTGATACACTATCTTCTTGGGCTTCTTTTGTATTGCTTTTAATGATTTCCATAGTTCCCTCTACATTTATGTTATCTTTGGATCATCAGAATTCCCTGGCTTAGGTATCTGTTTCAAATTGTTCCTACCATAGGGAGAGAAAGAAGAGAGAGAATTAAAACAGCATCTACAATTTGAGACTGTAGAGGAAAGATGGACCATGTGTATTACAGATCCTGTTCAGCAATAGTTCCTTGTCATAAATGCCTTGCAAAAAGGCTGGATCTTGTATGACTCAAATACAGTTTAGAAAAGTTTTAGGATTAGGCATGCAAGCCTCAAGAAGATACAGATGATGAGAATGAGAATTCAGGCAATTGTTTTGCAAGAAGCTAGTTACCTTTCAGAAATGCAGTTTTACACCATTTTCTTTCAAGCAGAAGCCTGGTATAATCTTCAGGTTGGATTGTTGGACTTTTTAATGAAAGGAAATTATTTCAGAAGGATGGGTGTTATTATCTTTTGAGAAGGAACAATAGTAGTCATGTGATTAGAAACATATATGAAAGAACACATACAAAATAACACTTTGATTTGAATACCAACAAGAGCTTTTGTGAAGATAATTATTATTGTAATGGACAACAGGTCCAAAAACCTAAGCAATGAACTTTTATTCCATAATGCATTTTATTATCAGATTTTTAGTCAAAACCTAACTTTCACTTCCTCACATCAACTCCTTTAGTCAAGAATCCAAGATATACTTGAATCAAATTGTTCACTCCCAATGTATTCATTCCTAAATTTTAATATGCCAGACATCTGCTTAAGCCATCATACAAAAAAAGGAAATTGTCATAATATTTTTAGTGAACCATTCGTGTGCTGGAACTTGATGTCTAAAAGGTTATTAGTTTTGTCATGAAATTTTATTGTTTTCTTTGTATTCTTATGAAATAGTTCATGGCAATCTGATTCAGGCAGAGACTTGGTGGTGGTTCTGCAGGGAGTTTACAGTGAGTTAGTTCTTTTAAATAATCTGAAATTGAGATGAAAACATGATTTAGGATTTTTTTGTTTGTTTATTTGAGTGAAAATTTTTAAATTTTGCGTATCAACCTTAACTACATGTATTTGTTGGATGTTGTTAGGTGCCATAGAGTCAGGTCCAATTCAAGTGACCCTATACACAACAGAACAAAACACTCCCTGACACTGTGCCATGCCCAGCACTATGTCACTGCTTCTCTGCTCTTCATAAGGTTTTCAATGGATGATTGTTTCAAGAATGGGCTGTCAGGCCCTTCTTCCATTTTTGCAGTGCTGGGGATTGAACCCAGGGCCTCAGATTATGCAGAGTAAGCATCCTACCAACCGAGCTAAACCCCAGCCTAGACATATTTAGTGAGTTAGATATATATGAAAATATTCAGTGAGATAAATCTTCAAGTTAAATCAAACATAGAGTTGATATTTACTATCTGCTGATAAATGTAATTATTAAATTTAAAATGAGCTGAATTATACTATTCATATTAATTAATTTAGGAAGAGAAGCATTTTCTAAAGGTGATGTGTTTTATTTCCTAAATGTAAACAGATTGAAACTGATTTGTAAAAATATCATTATCTGGGGTTTTCACTTTAAAATTTAGTTAGGAGTATCATATTTTCCTTGATATTAACAACAAAGTTGCATTTGATTTTATCATTTAGTGTTTTTTTTCCTAACCTGGTTAATAAAGTGAATTGGTGACCCCTTTATTTAACTCTCTAAAATCTCACTGGACTTCCTTCTGAGACTATTTTTTTAGACATGGACCAAATCACCTACTATTATTCATAAAGATAGCTAGTATCATAAATACTTGGTGTCTTTCTTGCCAGCATTTAATAGACAGTTTTGAAGTGCTTTATTCTAAAAAGTCTTTTTTTTTTTTAAGTTTTTTTTAAAGTTTTATTTTTAAAAGTCTTTCCAAAAATCTGTTCAGTTCCACAGTAGAAGGATCCCATTCACTGTCCAGCACACTATTCTTTCACTTTCACAGGCTGCTTGCAAAATAGCACCTCAAGTTAATTCCACATGACATCAATTCCATATGTAGTTCTTACATATCAAGTATATTTCTTATTCTGAATGGTATAAAAAACCATTAGGGTCCATTGCTACCCTGGAAAGGTATGTGCACATGCTATTACAAAGGAATGTACCACTCAAACCAAATGTGAGTGCCCCAGACAGTAGATATTATGCTTTAAAGAAGGAGATAAATAAAATGTGGAATGTCTGGGGAAGACGTCAAAAAAAAGGTTTGGCCATATTAGTTGATAAATAGGAGTTGAATGAATAAGTCAGTGAGTGCTTACTGGAAAATAAATTTAGCAAAGGTAAGAGGAAGAAAAAAAGGAGCTCTTAGTAAAGTTTTCCATTATGAATTTGGAGTCAATCCTAAATAAAATATCTTTGAGACTAAGGGAAGTTACTGGCTGGAGGCAGAGAGAATTTGCTTGGCAGATTATTGTGCTTAATAGATTGGACTTCAGTGTTGGACAGACCCAGACTCTAATTCCACCTCTGCCATTTACTGGCCATGCAACCTTAGGACTCAGTTTCCTGGTTTGTACAATTGAGTTATAATCTTATCATAGATGATTGTTTTAAGGATTTAATGAGAATATTAAGTGTCTGACACAGCATGTGGCTTAATAAAATATATCAAAATTATACTTTAAAACATGCATAAGTGAATTGTTGGAAAACCTAGGATGTCAGAAAATTTAGGACAGTATTGTGGAGGCAATCATGAACCACTGAAGGTTTATGATAAATCACTTCAGCAAACAGGGAATCAAAGTCATGCAGACTGTGAGCATAGAGAATGGACTGAGAGAGCCAGCGTATCTGGTATTGGATGATAAGGGCTTCAGCTGAGTGATGCTCCTCTAATAGAAATGAAAATATGAATTTGAGAGACATGTCTCAGAAAAACAGTTCTTAATAGATAATTGGCTAAGGGAAAGAACCTAAAATGAAATTTCAAATATTAGATTGAGTTTTGTGCCTGAGCCTTGTCATATTATTTATTTTTACATTTCTATTCCTTTCTGGTAAAATTTCCTAATACATTATACTGAATTAGGAAATTTCTGTATTATGCTATTCTTGGGGATCCAAGATTACATATCCCCAAAGATGAGATCTTAAATCATTACAAACTTTGTATGTATTCAAAAACACATCTTCTTCTAACCTTGGGAGAAAATCCATATTGCTGTCCAGTTAAATCAAGACATCATATAAGTTATTGGTATCAGTTCTTAAAGTATCTACTGATCGTCTTCTTAGGTACTTAGGAAGTATCGATTCAGTTGACAAGACTACCTGCCTTTCAGGCTTTATCTCAATTCAAGGAGCTGGTAGCCAGAGAAGTCAGATGCTGTCAAGCAGCAAGAACAGGGATTATGTAAGTCAAATATCTCCTAAAGCTTAATTAAGGAAACTCCTACCAAGCCTGGCAAACTTCTCAGGAAAAGGCAAACTGTCCTCAGAGAGACATGGAAGGGAGGAACAAAACGTTTAACTACACGTAACAGGGCACTGACAGGGAGCAAAGAGTATCATAGTACTTGGAAAAGAGCACTGGACCAGAAGGCAGATGACCTGCGTCCAGCTGGGACTTGATGGACAGGTCACCTAACCTTCCTTAGGTCTTTGTAACCAGATCTGTAAAATGAGGAGGTTTAACTCACATTTGACTCAAAAAATGCTAGGTTTCTAAACCTTTAAAGCAATTGATGGATGTTTTTAGGAAGCAGCAAAGGACAGAGAAAGAAAACATGTGGTTGGTGACCTGGTTTAGAATTCTGGAAGCCACGTAGGGAAAGTAAGGAACATGGCCTAGAAGACCTAGGGCAGGGGCAGAGTCCACACAGCCTCTCATGGTCTAGGCAAGGCCTCTGCATGAAAGGCACAGCACTGTTGAGCTGCCCACATGTTATGACTATGACAATGACCAGTTCTTGTATTTTTGAAAGGGCACCTTAGACTAGTAATACCACAACATTACAGTGAATTATATTCAGAGGAAACATGAAGGCCTTCACAGTCTAGGTGGCTGTGCTTTTTTTCCTGGTGTGTGGTTGGCACATACATAGTAAGGTGATTGAGGGAGGGAATTTACTCCACGTAATCTCAAACGGCACCCCAAGGACAGCACAGATAAAATAAAATTTACATTATTTAATATAAATAACTGATATTTTACCAATCTATGTCAGTGTAACAATAAATATCTTTCAACAGTTTTTTAATTTTTCTATCAATTTAACATATCGTGTTTTAAAAGTCCTGCATGCAATATGTTTGCAGAATGGCAAAATGATTACAGATTGAGGCTAATATCTTTGAAGCTGCTCCAGACAAATAGCAGTCTTAAAAGTTGTTCTCTATTAAAATTCTAGGGCCACCATGCTATTAAAATATTTTTTTAAATTTCTCTCACCTTTAATAGATATTGACAAAAGAAATCACTAATTAATTTTTAAATAAGTGTTATGAGAATCTAGAATAGACATTTTTTGAATCCATATTCATGATTTCCATTACTAGGCCTGTGAGCCACCTAAAATTGTACATCAGTTAATTTTTGTGCACTGAAGTATTTTTCCTAAGAACATAACCAGCCTTCACCAAATTGTAAAAGAGATCCACGACCCAAAGTAGATTTGAGAATTTTACTCTGTGATCTAAAATTGGCAAAATTATGAAACTAAACTGTATGAAATATTTGTAAGGATTAACTTTAAAATCATTGAGCATTAAAAATAAATTAAAACTATTCATATACCACAACCCTTAGCCAATGCTCAAAGCTAATGCTGTATCTGTTGGTAGATAACCTCACAAAAATCAAAATGCAGGCCTGGTGGGTGGCTCATACCTGTAATCCCAGTGATTCAAGAGGCAAAGGCAAGAGGATCATGAGTTCAAGGCCAGAGGCAGCCTGCATAATTTAATGAGACTCTTGACTCAAAATGATAAATAAAAAATGGGTTGGGAATGCAGCTCAGTGGTAGAGCACTTACAAAGTATGTATGAGGCCCTGGGTTCAACCTTGTAAGTACTGCAAAATAATAATATAATAAAAATAATAATCATAATCAGAAAGAAAGGAAGAAAAGAAAAATCAAAATGCTCCTTCCAAGAATCAAATTCTGTAGACTCAATTCTCAAGTGAGAATTAGACAAGCAAATTCCTATGAAATAATTTAGAAACAAATGCTGGTACTACTACATTTACTTCTTTTTACTCAGTTCTTGACTTATTTCAAGTATGAAATTCAAGTGTCTGTATACTAACTTAATTATATACAGTATTTGTCATCTAAACCCCAAAGCAAAGACTCAATAGTGGTTTTTGAACATTCACTATTAATAATTCTAGGTCTAAATTGTCTGTCCACTTAGAAAAATTTTGCAAACTTTACTTGTCATTACATAAGCAAACTGGTGTGAAGACTTAATATCTTTTCTAAAAAGTTTTGTATACATATCTAGACCAGTCTAGCTCAAATTCTGTCTTTGGAAATGAGTGCATAAAGCCAGTGAAGCAAAAAGTACCTTATGCTTGTCTACTGAAAGGAAAATTTTTGGAAGAAAATTAATAGCATCAGTACAAGTTAAATTGAAAACTTGGTGGAGCATTGCTAATGCTAGAACTGGTTACTCTTCTGGCCTGAATAGCTGATAAAGGTTAGAACTAGGAATGCAAATGCCTTTCCTTAAAATCAGACATATATAGCTCTTGATGTTTTATCATTTTACAGCCTATTGATTTTTATTTATTTTTCTATATTTTCCTGATTAATAAAATAGTTATTTTTCTCAGTTACTAATTGACATGATATGAAGTTCTGGGGTTTGTCATAAATTCAGTTCTTCTCTTAATTTGCTCCATCCACTTTTATTTAGGAGGACATTATTAATTAAATTACAAAAGTAAATACCATTTGATAATTGCTCCTCTTCTACCTCTCTCATCTTATTATGTGGAATAGAATTTCAGGTATGCAACAGTATTCATAGGGCAACCATTATTTAATAACAAAACAAATTGTCATTACAGAGTTCATTTTTGTTTGTTTTATCAGTTTTTTTTTACTAGAATGATTATAGTTTTTCACCTTATGTTTCTCGGCTTCAAAATGAAATGTAAATCAAATGAGTTTCCCAATTAGGAATTCAGGTTTGCGTTTAGGAAAGGAATATAATCAATATGTAGGGTGATGGAAAATAAAAGCAAATTATATTTTTTTAATTCCTGCAAAAAAAATTAAATCTTAAGGTTGCTAATATTTGTTTGAGAAAGAACAGAGTTGTTAGCCATAAAATCTCTTTTTTCTAAAAGCAGAGCTACATATTTTTTAATGGCCCACTTAGCAAGACTCATGCCCATTCACAGTCACTTTCATTTAATTTGGCCTGAGGGAGAAGACTCACCTTGTCTGTGTAAATATGTGTGAAACAGCAAGTCTTCTCTCTAGGCCACTGAGAGTTCTATTAACCACCTGCAGATCCTATCTGATGGGGTAGAACTGCTCATCCATGCATTACTCATACTTCTCTGCCTGACCTCTTCCTCTCTAATAAGGTAAAACAATTGTAGAACCCAAGCACAGCACATGTGCCCAGTCTGTGACTACAGGCACAAACCAAGTGTACCCAAGCAAATCGCATAATCAGGAACAATGAATATTTTTCTGAGCTCCATAAGAAAGCTCCTAGACTCTACTTCTTGCTCAAATTGGATTGGTACAAGATAGAATATAAAATGTGGCTTAAATGAAACAATTCCATAAGTAATTATAAAATAATCAGAGGGATTTTTACTTTGTTTTTTACTAATTACCAAAGTACCACTGCTCATTATAAAAAATTTCAAGTGAGTGGATAATCATAAAAAACAAAATGTAGTTCAAATCAATTATAATCCCTCCACCCAGAGATAGTGATTTGTTGTATTTTCATCCAATATTTTTACTAATATTAAATATATATGTACATGGTTTGGCAGATCAAAATCACAAAGAATATACAAATTTATTTTTTTCCACTTAACATTACACTGTAAGCATTTTCTTTGTCATCCAAAAAATCTAATAATTGTAAAACATTGTCATATTGATTATTGGTGCTTATCAATACTAATACCTCAGGAACATGGTAGAAATGTAGGTACATTAGACCTAATTCAGCAGAATATGATGAAGTATGGTTAGGTGAGCATCTATATTTGTACTAAGTGGTTCTGATACTCAAAGCAAGTTTCTATCCAGTAGTAAGGACAAAAGCTTACTTAATTCTCCCCCACCCCTTTTTTTTTTTGGACATGTAAATTGTCTTCTATGTTTTGATATATAAATTTACCATGAAATTTATTATAAGTTATTTTGTGAACTTTTTACCAATTTCTTAAGATTGATTACTTAAAGAGGAATTATTGGATCAAGGGTGAACACCGTTTTAATGCCTTTGTTGTATAAAGACAAATTATTTTCTTTCTAGCTTTTAATTCTATCATCAGTATACAAGCATGCCCATCTTATTAAATCTTTCACTATATTGAGCAGCATCTTCATTTTTATTTTTTCCAATAGGACTGAAAAAAATGAATCTGAATTGTTTTAATTCACTAGTTAGTTCCAAATAAGGTTTAGTTATTTTTATATGACTTGTATTTCTTCCTGTGTAAAGTACTGGTACCTTTGGTAAAATTCTATGTTGATTTTAAAGGAATATTCTTATTTCTTTATACAATTTCTTCTTAGTTCATATAACTTTAAAGATTTTTAAGCATATATGTATATCATTAGGATCTGCTAGAGACTATAAAAAAATTTCCAGCTTCATTTGAGTAAATATTCTAGACTTTGAAACACCTGGTATTCACATTTTATAGGGAATATAGCATGGAGAAGGCACTCAAGTGAAGAGAGCATAAGATTGAAACTGAGGAGGTGTTTTTCCATATGTGTATAACTAAGAGATTCCCCCTTATCAGGATAATGAAGCACGGGCACCATTACACATTAGTTAATAAGAAATAAACTGTATTGGGTTTAACTACTGGTGTCATAACCAACAATGAGATGTTTGTTCAGTTAAGTGAAATGGAACTGAATTTGTTTTAGCCGGACTAACAATATTATTGAAAATTATCCTGCAAACTATATGTGCCCTGAATATCCAGGGACTAGACAGACATTGACTAAACCTAAGAGTCTGTATCATCATTCCTTTACAACAATATTCACAAATCCAGGAAATCATACAAATGCTTTACCAGTTGTAAACTTGATCAGATGTATGCTTTAATCAGAAATTTTACCAGATGTAGTCTTTAGTACTTCACCAATAGAGAATTTACACTAAAAGGTATGTGGCCTACAAGTAAGTATAGTACATGAGCCATATAGTCAGCACAAGAGCCTACATATTCAAATCTACAGAACTTGATGGTAACTCATTTATGGAGGTGTAGAGGAGAAGGCAAATGCTAAGTATGGGTTAAGTCTGCTTTTTACAGGAAAATCTTACTTTGCATTATTTTAGCTAAAATTAATGAAAGGGAAAAGTTTACTTGTTAGTTTCTGTTCTAAAGCTTTTGTTTTATGTGACATTTCAACTACATCCTTAACAAAAATGAGCCCAAATCCTAGGGCAATGAGGTGGATTTTCATAATCTTAAACTCAATTGAAGGAAATTCCAGGAATAAATACCCTTGGAAATTTTCCATAGGTCCTGGAATTTGACAAGGTAAGCATTTTCATTCCAACCAAGAGTCAATTTCTCATCATCTCACTGTTGGGAAAAAAGTTTCTTGGAGAGAAAATTTCTCACCTAGATTTCCCATGAGGCATAAAAATATAGAGGCAAATAAGTAAACTACCTGGGACCTATTTCAATCTGTAAAAGGCTCTTGTCATCCAAACTGAGTTCTCCAATGTGGTTCATACATACAATGAGAACATGGTCACTTTTTGTTATTTCTATTTCCTTTTCCATTTTTAAATGAAAAGTAATCCATTTCAATTGACTTGATTCTGTAACAGCTGCATTTGATACAATGAAACAAATAATGTAAAAAGTACACCACAATCTTTTCCTCTTCCTCACTCTTTCCTGCTTGGTAGATCACTATTACAGCTTCCCTGATGCTTAATTCGGGCAAGAATATCCCTTATAATTAATATAATCAATATGAGTTCCTTTTTTGTTTCCTGCTGTATGGGGAGTTGAATCCAGGGCCTTTATTTAGAGACGGGATCTCAGTAGGTTACACAGGCTGCCTCTGGCCTGGAGCCTGCAAACCTCCTGCCTCAGCCTCCTGAGAAGCTGGCATTACAGTTGTGCCCCACAGAGCCTGGATATAATCAATATGAGTCTCTGATATTGCTTTTAAAGTCAAGGTCTGAATATATAAGGGAGAGTCCAAAGCAATGATAAAATGTGCTGCAGCAGCAATCTGTTTTCTGTATTCCTAATTTATCTTAACTTTTTCTGACTTCTTTTACTCTACTACTTTTTCTTAAGGATTGCTTTTCATTTTAGCTGAACAAAAGTAACTCTTAACCTAGTCCACTAAAATAAGTGAAGCAACTTTATACATTTTAAAAAGTCATCTAATGACTCTTACAATAACATGTACAAGTAGTTCCTTCCATAAAACAGAACAGCTGCCCAAATAGCCCTTACAGATGTGATTTATGGGGCAGTTTAACTGTCAATCCAAGGAGCCTTTAGATCTAAATTAATTACTATGGAAATGACATTTTTAGTCAGACAGTTGTAGAAAAGAGCAGGCGCTTTTAACATGCAAAGAAATCTTGAGATACCGAAACATATCTTCAAATATTAATCACAACTGCCTTCTATGTGGTATCATTAAAGAAAAGTAAATGTTTATATTATGGTATTAAATGGACTTTACTGAGAGACCATATGTTTCTGGAAGGCAAATGTGAATTAATTGTGAACTGGGCAGTAATTTATCACTGGTCAAATGTATAAGATTAATCAAATAGAGGAATAGATAAACAGATACATGTTTGAATAGCAGTGTGAAACTAAACTGTTTTTACATGGCCTATTAAATGGTATTAGAAAGACAATGTCTTAGAATAATTTTGTAGAAAGCTTGATTCCAGTTTTCTCAACATAAAGCTTTTTTTCCTTATCCATTTCTTTATTTTGCTTTTTGTTTTCTATTGTGCTGTGAAACTGTCTTTGAATATGGCTAATAACCCTGTTAAATAACCCTCTCATGAAATGGTTTTAGTTTTATCAAAGGAATGGTCTAAACCAACATATAAAATAATTGGGATACTATTTCATTTTTTACAAAAATTAATATGAACGTTTAAAGCTAAAATGAAGTAAATTATAAGAATATTTTCCTCCGACATAGAAAATTTTAGTAGTGAGTTTTAACTTATTAAAAGGCAAATTTTGTTTAGTTTCTTATAAACACCAAACAAAACAATTCTTTCCTCCCAAAAGAATGTCTTAAAATAGATGTTCCTATCTTCACTGAATATTTACTCATGCCTTCATTTTAATTGGGTCCTTTTGGTGATTAAACCGACCACTTGATACAGCTCACTTTCTGAATCATATTATTTTACACCACTAATGAGCCACTTACTAGGGAATGTGGGAACAGTTATATCCAGGGACTAGACAGACATTGACTAAACCTAAGGGTCTGTATCATCATTCCTTTACAATAATATTCACAAATCCAGGAAATCATAAAAATGTTTTACCAGATGTAAACTTTATCAGATGTATGCTTTAATCAGAAATTTTAGCAGATGTAGTCTTTAGTACTTTACTGCTTCAATACTTTAATACTTCACTGCTGATACAATAATTTAATCAGGGTTTAATAAATGGCAATCTAACTCTTAAAAAAATAAGTGCTCCCAAAATGTGTGGTTTACTCATGGGAAGTGTTTACTTTCCAAGAGGATTTGCCCACCACAAGTGAAAAGCACATCATTCACCTGGAATACCATGAACATATTTTAAGAGATTCAACACTTTTAACAGGCTCTTTGGTGGTGAAATGTCCAACACTTTTTGTTAGTCAGATAAATGACATTTTGTTTTCAAATCACAACATTCTTTTATATGGTTGTTTTGTTATTTTATCTGTAATTCTTTTGGCATTTAGTAATCACTAAGTTCAGTGTTTCTCAAATAGCATGGTACCCAAAATTCCTCAGTACCTAAGACACCCCTTAGACTTCACAGAAATTTCATTAAGCGCTGTAAAATCCACTTGAAAAAGTTAACAAGTAATTTAAAAACTGAAATTTGAAAGCAGGAAAGAACCAAATGCACCCAAGGAAAAAAACCCATGACATTTTTTTAAACCTTTTAGAGAATCATTAGAATATGTTGCTCCTATCCCTATGAACATGGAGAAAATCTAGAGTGTTTCTTTACAAATGCCATACTGCATGCAACATGACTTCCTGTGGTTTATTTACTTAAACAATCAAACTGGATCCATGGTCCTAATTTCTAAACAGCAACCAGTGCCTTTAAAAATAAACACAAAATTAAGAGAGAACTTTTCCCTATGGCTCCCAGCCCATGAAACTGAACCAACCTAGAAATCCTAGATTCTAAAGCCAACTCTCTCAAACAAACTAACTAAACCCAAACAAATGATAAAACAACAACAACAACAACAACAACAACAACAATAATAATAATGATGAAGCCATTCTGTTTGTTGTCAGGACATCAGCACACAAAATTAATAGCTGGTTTGTTGGTTTGTTTATGCCTTTTTTTTTTTTACTTCAGGGAATTTTTCATTTCAGTCTGTTTTGGATCATGGAAGTTCTTAGAGGCTAAGGAATTCAAGATACAATTGCCTCAAAATTACTAGCAAATTCAAGTTTATTACTGTTTTGCAAAAAAGAATTGGTGTTAATTGGTTGGTGATGAGATCAGTTATTTAACAATAAACATACTATGAAAATGAACAGGACCAAATACTATATGTTTAATATATTTGGAATTAGTTCCATAGTAGTTGCCTTTGGTTTGGACTGTGGTGTAAGGAGCGGCAGGATGGCAAAATGAGAGGTTTATTTAGCGTCTGGGAGAAGCTTATAAAAGAGCTTAAGTCCTCATTCCTTCTAACATTTTAACAGCTGTGCAGTTTCTTACAAAATATGTTTTATCGTTTCAAGAAATGCTGTTAACCTCGCAGTTTTAAAACTGAATGAACAAGGCCTCTTGGACAAATTGAAAAACAAATGGTGGTACGACAAAGGAGAATGTGGCAGCGGGGGAGGTGACTCCAAGGTTAGCCTCAATGTCACCAAAAGCGGGTAAACAGTATGTGAAGTAATAGGTGCATCTGCTGGGAGACTTTCCATTTGGACCTACTAATAGCAGCTGAATGGCTAGTCAAGTCCCTTTATGAACTTACGTATGCAATTACTGTCAAAGCAAAAATATTTGCAACTGCTATCAATTTAGTGACACACTAACAAATCTGATGCTGAGTCATTGTAAAGCTCTGCTTTGAAGAGGCTGTGGACCAGACATGTTAGGAAAGAAGGAAGGGATACTAGTTTTTGAAAGAGCAATTTAGTGAAGACAGGAGAAGGAACATAGAGGCTAAACCTGACTTTGTTTCTGTCATCATTATATGGTCACAAATTCTACCAAATATTTCTTGTAGCAGCAATAACCTGACTCCACCTGGACTGTCTTGGGATCCTGCCAGAAAGCTTTCTCCATATAAAACTCACAGGCTCCCATTAAATTGAAAGAAGAACTCAAAAATAGTTAGGTGAATTGCATGGTTTTTGCTTTCTATAAATGGATCGATTACAAAATGATCAGCCTACAAAAACAAGACCAATTCACTTTGTCTTCACTCATGTCATATTTTCCACTTCATAAAATGATTTCATTTCTAATTAGTTTCTTAAAGTAAATACTAACTAGTGTCCCAAAACCCTTCTTCTTATATACTAGTAGGTATAGATTCAAAGAAAATAATCCCTAGATGAGAAAATTCTGACTCCTTTCAATTGATAAGTAAAAACAGTGAAAAGTTTAAAGTATGCTTTTAATGATATGATTTTTAAAATCTATAAACTTATCCAAAAGGATAACTCTTGCTTATCTTCAGGTTCCTGATTGGGCTATAGGGTCTCTCACTTGGCGACCTAATCCACACAACAGTACTTTGTTTTCAGGGAGTACTGTCAGAATATCTGCTATTATCTCTTCCCAACCCTATCCTAAAAAGCTTTTCAAACTCAGTTTGCTAATATAATATATTTTCCATCTAGTATCTAGCCATGTTTCAGAAAGAGGAAGTAAAACTCTGCCTCTATTCTGGGCACTGTCTATCTTAATCTGTTCTGTGTTGCTGTAACAAAATATTTAATGCTAGGTAATGTATAAAGAAAAAATATTTATTTGGCTCATGATTCTGCAGCTAGAAAGTCAAAAAAATCGTGGGTGAAGGCTTCCTGGATGCTTCACAAGAACAAATGGCATCATATGGTGGAGGAAGAGGGAGGGCGGGAAGGAGAAAGAAAGAGAGAGCAAGAGAGCGAGAGAGTGAGAGAGCAAGAGAGAGAGAGAGAAGAAAGAGATCACATGGTAAGAGAGGAAGCAACAGAATGGAGAGAGGCCAAGTTTGCTTTTTATAAAAACCTGTTCTTGTAAGAACTAATCCAGTCCATCAAGACCTAACCTAGTCTCAAGAAAACTAACACAGTGTCTCAAGAAAAACTTTTAAGTCCTTCACAAAAGCAAATTTCTCATGATCCCAAAGGTGTCATAAGGGCCCCATTACATCAATATTGTTACATTGGGGAGTAAGTCTCAACATGAATTTTGGCAGAGACATAACATACTCAGACCATAGCACCATCTTAAGGAATATTAATTCATTTTATATTTTGGAGCCCCAACTTGCCTAGAGTCTTCTGACAGTTTCCATAAACCTATAAATAAAAATATGTATATATGGACATAATATTATTCAGATTTATAATAATAATCTAGTATTCCTACATGCAAATTAGAAATATTAGCAAATGTCTTATAGTCACATCAGAAAAAAATTAAATATTCTATTGTACTAGAAAATTTTTGTTTGAAAATTTGTTTTTATAACAAATATAAGAGAAGTATAACAATGCTTTACAGATAAATTTTTCTAGAAACATAAATAAAATATAAATATATTTTCTACAAATATAAATAAAATGAAGTCCCATTTTAGTGTATATAAAAACTGCCCAGAGGAAAATATACAAACCAAAATGTACGGATATTGGAAAAATCTGTGTTAAAAAATCATTGTAATTTATTTAAATGATGGATTAGGCAACTGAGTTACATTTAATCAGTCTATATTCAACACATTGTTTGGTATATCATGGACAGTGAATATTTGTTGTCCAAAAAAACAAATGTAAATCTGACTTTATAATTTCCAAAGTCAGACTGCTACATTTTTCAGGAACATAGTATATTATTTTTATAAAAATGAACTAGTTAATGCTATTATAAAAAGTTATTTCAAATCATAACAGATTGTTTTCCAAAATGTTATAAACTTAGCATAAAATATTCACCATTTAAAAATGAAATTCTCTCAGGAATTTTGTTTCCATACTTAAAAAAAATAAATCTTAGTAGTTTGATGTAAGATTTTTCATGAAGAGAAGGTTTTTTACCAAGAGAACATGTTGTTCAATCTAAATGGTAATAATGCCTTCCTCTGAACTGATGATAAAAGGTAATATTTTAAATGGCCTGACCTGGCTACCTGTTATTAGGTGCCATCGAGGCAGTATCTGACTCATAGTGACCCTATGTACAATAGGTGAAACACTATTGTCATGCATCTCTGTTATTCATAGGATTTTCAATGGCTGATTGTTTTTTGGGAGTGGGCTGCCAGGTCCTTCTCCCAAGCCTACAGCACCTGGTGTTCCCAGGCGGTCCTCCATCCAAGTACTAACCAGGCCCGACCGCGCTTAGCTTCTGAGATCTGACAGCACTATGCTACAACTGCTATCAGAGTAAATTACCAGGAGGTAGTTGTTGCCTTCTTTATTTCATTTTGTACTTTCTTCAGGTGACTGAAATTCTTTTTAAACTTACCTCATCCCTCCCATTTAGCCATGTTGTTGTTGTTAGGTACCAGTCAAATCATATCAAACTCATATTGACCCTCAGAGGGTTTTCAATGGCTGACTGTTTAGGGATTGCCTCTGGAGTGGATTGCCATGTCCTTCTCCCATTTTGTGGTGCTGGGAATCAAACTCAGGACCTCAGAGACTGCAGAGCAACGCTCTACCAACTGAACCAAATCCCAGCCCTCCATTTGGCCATATCTTCCCCAAAAGAGGTAGGATGAGGAGGAAAAGTATAGAACTGAGGAAGGAAACTGGCTCTGAAGCCCTTGTTGAGTTTAAAGCCATAGCCCAAGAGACAAGAGCTGCCAGTTTGGTATGGGGGAATATAGAGCTATAGCCACCCAAGCCTATTGGTATCTTGGCTTATCTGATTTTGGAGTATAGAATCTTGGTAGGAGAACACCAGCTTTCCTAACAGTGCTTCATCTAATAAAAAAGAAAAAATGGAAACTCGTACCACACATGTCGAGGTTCCTTTGAGAAGGCAGTGAACCCACTTGTCCTCAGCATTGTAATAGGATAGGGTAAGGGGGTGACACACGTCTCCAGCTCCCATTCAGCAGCAAATTGCTAAGCTTCTGCTGTAACTGGGCAATATGCCAGTACAAGGGGAGAAAAGAAAAGTACTATCTTTCCCCTCAAGGGACTTATGATTTAATATAACTAACAACTGACTTTATTCAGTCTCTGTGGCAGCTTCCTGTCCACACAATGCAGTAATTAGCATCCCCACTTACTGACAGTGAGCCTAGCACTATGAAGTTCTCACCACAGCAATATTCAGCCACAAAAATTTAACAAAAGACATGAAGAAAAGGTGGCTGGGGTTTAGCTTACTTGGTAGAGTGCTGATCTGAGCTCTGGGAGGCCCGGGGTTCAATCTCAGACCCGATTCGAGGGCACTTAACAACAACAATGACAACCAAGAAAAAAGTTTTACATCTTACCTGAAAAAAAAAAA
This sequence comes from Pedetes capensis, assembly GCA_007922755.1. Lineage (NCBI taxonomy): Eukaryota > Metazoa > Chordata > Mammalia > Rodentia > Pedetidae > Pedetes > Pedetes capensis. The sequence continues at coordinate 112,328 of VMDO01001736.1, forward strand.
AATAGGTGAAAAGATAATTTGGAGCAGTACCAATTCATTTGTGTGAAAACTTGCTCATTGGGTAGTGTTAATATTGCTTTGCAGTCATTTTAATGTTCATTAAAAAATCCATATTCATTCTTATGAGTAAAGTAACAGAAATGTATTGACCATGGGATAGTTTAAAAATGTGGATGATAATGTCCAAAACATATTTTCCCCTTGATCAATCTGATATCCCTTAATCTAAGTGCAAACCATGTACAGAATTTTAAACCAGAGTTTCTACGTGGGTTTTTTTTTTTTCTTTTCTTTTCTCCCCACCCCCACCTCCCAGGGCTTCACACATACTTTACCCACTGGGCTCTACCTCCACCTTTACCACTGGGCTTCACCTCCAGCCCATTTTTCAGTTTTTTGTTTTGAGTCAGGGTCTTGCTAAGTTACACAGATAGCCTCTGGCCTCATACACTCCAGCTGCCTCTGCATCCTGAGTTGCTGTGATTCCAGGCATGAGCCACCACGCCAGTTCTGTGTGAGATTTTTAATTTTGGATTTAGTTGGAAATTTTGGCAATGTTTGTAACCACTAATCATCATAGTACTAAGAACGGCTATGAAAGTATTATTTTTCTATTTATTTTATCCTTTATTCCCTTACTCTGGATATAAATATGTGCACTTATGAATGTGGATATTCATAAAAAAATAATTTTGTACAAGTAATTACCAAACAATGTGTTCCCTAGGAATTATATTTGATCACACAATTCCTGGTTTTTGATTTGGCTCTTAGAAGAACACAGCCCATTTCTGACTTTAATACATTCTATTCTTACAAAGACTTATTCCCATTTACCACAGAAAACAAATGCAAGAATAAGAGATTTTTATAGAAAATATGCATCATAAGCAGGAAAAAATAAAAAGAAAAAAATGTTATTAAAAAACACTAAGGAAAGCTAGTGCTGGAGAGGGTTTTCCCAATATTGAATTCCTTCTAATGCCTGCCATTCCATCCGTTGAATGTTAAGTATAGTTAGTAATAAATATCTTACGTTTCAAATGCCAATCTAATCTTACCCTCTAAAACTAGGCTGCTGGAAAAAATAGCAGAAGAGGTAAAGAGACCAGAGGAAAAGGGAAAGGAATAGGGGGAAAGGGAAAAGGGAGAGAGACAACCCAAAGGCAATCTTCATCTAATCCACAATTTTGCCTTCAACTGCTTTTCTAGAAGAAATTCGAAGGAATTACTTTCATCTCCTTCTCTTTTCAGCACCAAGTCCTACTTCTGTCAGCTGACCCCATTCAACACATGCAAAACAAGCTAATATATTGGCATATGTGTCTAAAAGGCCTTTGTGAGCTAGCCTGGGCATGTGAAAACAGAGCCCCAGCTACCGGGGAGGCTGAGGCAGGAAGATTATTTGAGTGTAGGAGTTAAAGACTAGCCTGGGCAACATAAGACCTTGAACAAATAAAACATTCTTGATAGTATCGATTCACAGAAAAAAACCTTGGTCTGGATTCAAAATAATTTAAATAACATTGTAGATCATCCACTGGAGTCAGATACTCTGGTAAATACTGCTTTACAAAGATGAATGAGATGTAGCTTTTGCTGTCAAGGAATTCACAGTTCATCAGTCAACTCAAAGGTATGATTTTGTAATAAGCATTTAATAAATGGAGAGGTGGAGAGCTGAAGTGTGTATGGAAAGAGAGTGGTATAGATAATAAAAACCTCGATTGAGTTCACATTAGCACACCAATTAACTACCTCATCCCCAAACTCAGCTTTCAGTAAATTGTTAAATCTTGCTTATGCCAGATTTTAGTTAAAAAAAAAAAAAGAATGTAATGCTCTAGCATCATGACATATTACTTCTTAAGTGGAATAATGAACCTACACCATAGTAAGATCTTATAACATTGATATAAAATTTAAATTGTATTCAAAACCATATATACAAAATGAAAAACTTGTATTTTAGAAATATTTTTCAAAATTAACATTAGGGGAAAAATGAATTTTAGTTTAACTTTTAACCAGAAAACTCAATTAACCAGAAACCCATTTTCTGAGTCTTTTGTTATATTTTTAATTGCAAATGCTATGAAACCTGACTATCATAAATCTTGGTTCAAGTAATGTCTAGCTGTGTAACTCATTGAGTTAAGCTCTCTGTGTCTTGGTTTTTCTCATTTATAAAATGTGAATGATGGTAGTGAAGAGGTAAAATGTTTTCAACAATGCCGGATGCACAGTAAGTGTTGAGGAAATGTCAGGTATCATTATTACTGTATTACGTACAGTTGTATAGCTAGATTTATAGAATTAATCTCCTGGTGACCAAATAAATGCATGCTGTTTCACCAAATGCACCGAACATTTCCTAGAAGTGAGGCACTGGAAAATTCAGCCACACAAAATGACCATGGCAGCCTTAAAAATATCAAGAGGAACACAGCCAAGCTACAGTGCAGAGAGACAAGAACCAACCAACCACAATAACAATAACAACAAAAACTCCTAGGAATTACTACTTCCCATCACCTTACTTTCATATTACTGTGTGGGAATGAAAGCTAGAAGAACTCATATTATTCTGTACATTGATGATGGGAGATCATTAATGGCTTCCTCCCTGAGACTTCTTATACAGTATTCTATATTGAAGAGATGAAAGAGGGCAGAAAAATCTTAGTTACCCCCTAATCTATCATTTACTGGTAATAATTTGTAGAGTAACCATGGTCACTTCCCCTTGTACTTCGAGTATACTAATATGGTAGACTCAAGATGAATGAAAAATGCTTGTGGTGATATTATTTAGGTTAAATACTACAGTTCAGAAGGAGAATAGCATGGACTTATACTTTAAAATAACTATGTATTTGTCTTATGAGGGCCTTCCTCTGAATGAGGTGGCCCTTGGTCTGTAACACTGGAGACATCCTCCTCTTTGAATTAGGTCTTGAATGAAAGTGGCTATGGAGCCAATTTATTGATGGGTACTTTTGACATATTTTTACAGCATAACGCAAAATCTCACTTGCTGAATCATAAGGCATGCAAGAAGTACAATCAGTCCCATCTAGCTTCTCTTTAAGTCTGTCAACCTGTAGCCACTTCCATTAATTTTGAAAGAGAAAAGGAAGAAGCTTCTGGATTTTGAATGACTGCCACATTTATGTGGGGCAAATTATAAGTATTGAAGAAACTCACTCCAGGCCAATAGTTTTGGATTCACAGTAATTGCATACATTTTATTTAAAAATCCTCCCTAGCAGTATGTGCCTGTTACCTAAAGCGATGGAGCAGGCCCCAGTTTTATGTCTGATTCTAAATCTGGGCCTACAGTACAAGACATAGCACCTACTGTGGCCTCTGCTCCGTCACTTTGCCATGCGATTCTAATGTAGTTTGACTTGAATAACATAAAATAACATATATAATGTTATTTATGTTATTTTCCACGTGAAGAACTCCTGTAAACCTTGCCGTTTTGAAACTCAGTGAGGCAGGCGTCTTAGACAAGCTGAAAAACAAATGGTGGTACGATAAAGGTGAATGTGGAGCCAAGGACTCGGGAAGCAAGGTCAGTCGCTGCAGTTCGGGCCTCCTCTTGTGTTCACAAACAGCACACGGGAGCGGTTGTCAAAAGCACACGGACACCATAAAAACACACTCAGCCCCTGCCTAAATTAGAAGCTAGTGCCATAAATTTCAACTACAGGGACTGTCTTCTCAGGAAATTGCAACCTGCTCCCCAATATTAATGTTTTTTAAATAAACTAAAATTAATTTAAATGTATATAAAATAACAAAATTCCTTATATTATTCTCAAATGTACGTACCACTAATAAAAGTAGCATTATTCTGTGCCTGGTAAGGTTTTTGTTTCAGAGACAAAGACCATGAAATCTATTACACATTTCAAGAACTGATATATTCTCAAAAGAAAAAAATGGGAAATTGATCAGTAGTTATCTAGAAAAAAATAGATGCTAAATATTAAATAAATGCTTATTGAGGACTTGAGTCTTTTGTCATGCTATGGCCAAGCATTCCACTTTAGTTCTAAGAGGCCCCGTTAGACAAACAGAAGGAACTTTCTAATTCTATTAAAATTATTTTAATAAATCAATGTTTACAAATAATATACTCAAGGTCTATGATATTTTATTCCTGAATTCTTTTTAGAATAATGCAGAAGCCTATAGACCTAATTCTGTAGTGCACAATTATATTTTTATTCTAACAAGTTTATCAGTGAATCAAAATACCTGCACATATTAATAGAATATGCTTAACAGTGCCTGACTGAAGATTCTTAGAATCCTCTTTCATTTTTTTTCCATATCCACATCTGGAAATTATTCGAAGATGTTAAACTTCTAGACATTATTCTAAGATGTTAAACAAGTGACCAGTTTAAGTAAGAGAGCTTAAATTAATTTAAGGAGGAGTCAAAGTCAGGCTGAGCAAGCCTTTCCAGGGCTTGTGTTTATATTTTAATCACTTCTATTTGCCTTTGAACCAGAGTGGAAGGAGACAAGCTTGGCTAGATAAGGAAATGGTTATCTCAAATCCTGATGTAAAGTAAGAGAGGCATAAATAATAAGTTATTATTTTTTAAATATTCTTACCCTAAAATTTTGGGCCCAATTGATATCATGACTAAGTAGACAATATATAAAATATATCTTTCAAATTGCTCTCCTAGTAAAACTATTTAAGGATCCAAACCATATTTTACACAAAACAAATTGCTGAGAAAATGATGGCCACAGAGAATCCTTCAGATTTCTCCCCAAAATACTTTTTGGAATAATGTTATGTAATAAATACAATTTTTGCAAAAAAAAATCTGATTCTTGTTAACATTTAATATCTTGCAATCCCATGCTCAACTTTTTCTAGATTTATTATAAGATAATATGTGCAGTAAAGCTCTGAAGAATAATATGTATAAAATATTAACTGATCAAGCATTTTAAATGGGAAAGGAATTGCATTTTCAAATCAGTAAAAATAATTATAAATTGGACCATATATAATTTATTTCTCAATTGACCATGATAATTTATGTACCTTTAAAAACTATCTTAAAAATTTACCTTAGTGTTATGCATATGTAGTTATTCCTAAATTGCATACATATGCAAAAGTGACATTTTTCATGAAATGTGCCTGATATAACTGAAAGATGATGTGTGCACAAGATTATTTAGTAAAGTAACAATGAAAAAGTGTGAAACTACTACCATAAAGACCCTCAATGGTTTAAGTAGGAAATGTGTAGTTAGATTTATTCAAGGGAAATCTTAAACACTAAAATAATGTTCTAAAGGAAGAAAAGCCAGAAGAGACCCCCTTTCCCATATGATTGGATTTTAAACATGCCATTTCTCACGTCTGCTGCCTTATATAAACATACCATAAATGCTTGTATACAGTTAAGTATAGTGGTTTTCGTTGCATACTTACTAACAATAAGATGTTAGAGATGTTGTTGGATCTAATTACATACAATTTGTTGTAATCATCATAATTTTACTTCTCTTGAGAGTGATAAGCTTTATGCTTAAATCAGTAAACCTTCATCAGTGACTTACACTTGTAAATTATTGCCGGTTAAATTAAGCATTTACTATAATTGGTTGTTTGGATTTCATGTGTTCTTTAACCTTTTGAGTGTGGTGCTGCCTCAGTTAATCAAAGTGTCTCTATCCTCCCTAGGACAAGACCAGTGCCTTGAGCCTGAGCAACGTGGCAGGCGTCTTCTACATTCTGGTTGGCGGCTTGGGCTTGGCCATGCTGGTGGCTTTGATAGAGTTCTGTTACAAGTCCAGGGCAGAAGCGAAGAGAATGAAGGTGGCAAAGAGTGCACAGACTTTTAACCCAACTTCCTCGCAGAATACCCAGAATTTAGCAACCTATAGAGAAGGTTACAACGTATATGGAACCGAAAGTATTAAAATTTAGGGGTAGGACTCAGGGCCTATGGCAGTGAGCGGGGGATGCATCCTGTGAACGCAGTGTTGTGGCCTGTCTGTCTAGTGGTGGCGTTGCTTGCTTCTACTAAGAGCTTTCTATTTTTGAAAACTTCAGTGCAAAGTGATTCAGTTTTCTTTGGCTGCAGATGTACTGTTTGAAACTTTATGTCGCCAATAGATATCTGCATTGCAAGGGCCAGAAAGACAAAAATGGACTAGACTTGCTCTGCAAAATTATTCAAGCAGCACAATTTCCCTGACACGTGGGGAAAATTGGAAATTAGATCTGGGCATCCCTGTACACAGACCAGGCAAATCTCTGGGACATCCCATAGTTAGGATATCTGCTAATAAGATCAAAACGTTTTTTAAATGCTCAAATGCTAGGCAGTTGACTATTTTATGTCAGATCATACTGTTTTCTAAAGAAATAATACATGTAAAAGCTCCAAGGCACATAATATGTACTCAGTGAATTTTAGCTCCTAATCTAATTTGTTTGCCCTTGGCCCTTTCTATATTTTTAAAGCATGAATCCCTGACATTGCTTCATCTCACAATAGTCCTTGAGCCAGCCTGTTAAGGAAGAGTGACGGTCAGAATTTTAAGGATAAAACACATTAATTAGATGAGATTCAACTTTTATGTCCCCCATTACCGAGGGAAATAGGCATTTTCAGCATTTCAGCAGTTTCTCCATCAAACATGTCAGCAATATATGTTCCATAGGACAGATACAGTAAAAGATAAAAAATTGCAGCGAGTTACTATGCACTTATTTTGCTATTTCTTTGCTTTTAAATAGGCCAGACCACATCCTCTCATCATATCACAATAAAAATTGTATGCTCTCAGTGAAATATAGAAGATGAAGATAAGAATCTAAATTTCTACTTCTTCTTTCCTCTAGTGACAGAAAGTGGTTTTAAAATAAGACCTGAATGGAATTTTTATTGCTCTTCTAAAGTCAAGGCTCTAAAAAAGACCATTTTATAAAATTACATATAATAACTTAGGGAATAACCTGCTCATTCTGATTACATGGCAAATGATTCTTTGAACCTTTGAGAGATATTCAGTCCTTGATGTACCTTAAAGTCAAAAAATGAATATAAGTTTAATAAGTTATCCATCTGAGGTTATACCAGAAAATAGGCTTGATTTTGACATTTATTGATATAGATATTATTGAAGTACTTGTATCTTAAGATAAAGAACAAAGTCATTCCTGTTTATCAAGATCTCATTGCTTTTATCCATAAAGTAGAAATCAATGTGCAACTTCACACTGATAACTCCAAAGTGATTCTTAACTAATTCTGTGAAAAAAGCTAAGCAGGAAACCCTCAAGTCACTGAGATCAAGACATGGTGAGCGTGTCTTCTAATGGCAGACAATAAACATCAAGTTGGCTTTGCCATTATGAGAACACTTTAATCTTAGTGGTGGCAGGTGCTATCAAATTAAAATGTTTTTTACCTTTCAAATACTCTATAGACCATAATTATGTGAATGACTGGAAAGCTAGATAATATCCCAGAATCCCAAAAACAAAATCTGAAATCTTCACTAAGTAGTAGAAGATATACTTAAAAGTGACCATACCTCAAAGGGAATACATACAATTGAGGTTACATTTATGAAATATATGCCAGAATTTGCTATCTGAATTGCTGGATAAATAGCCATAATAACCAAACCAAACCAAGACCATTTGTAAATTTGTAAAAGAGTTTTCCAGCTTCAGGAGCTTCAACAGATTCACATCAAGATAAACAAACATGACATCCTATGGAAGAAGCAGGTGACATAAGTATAGGAAATAAAACTGGCAGAATAGATTTCAAGAGAAAACTGAGAGCTGTCAAAGATTAATTAACCCAGACTCAGTTACATGAATCTATAAAAGAAGAGAAGTTATTTGAGAGTACATGGAATTTTTTAAGCTTTAGAGGTTTTCCTTTCCTCACAAACACAATCAAGAAAAGAAGGAAAACAAAAATAGATCTTATGACAAAAGCCTTCTGAGAATCCTTTAAAAAATCACAATGCTATTATTAATTGCATTCTAGTTTTTTCAAAAAAAAAAATGAAAACAAATCTAAACTAGTAGACTTTAAAAAAATTTTTATTTTATTTAATATTAAAAGGCAAAAGGGAAACTGAAGAAGCATATTTCCAGTTCTTGTTTTATTTGAATTTAATGATAGTACATAGCTATGTACTTACCAAAGTCATAGGTTAGATAAGACTGAGTTGTCTTGGGGCTCTGAAGCTTCCCAGTGTCTGAGACAGGTTAACACATTGGCTTGGATTAGACTCATAGGTACTCATTTTTATTATTTGCTTCAGCATGTGACCTAATTTAATCTAAACTGCCCCAAACTTCCTCCAAATCCTTTACCCTAGAAGCTCATGGAAAATGCTTTAACTAGAATGTTCCAGATAGCTAGATATCCACTAAATGGTTCTGATCCAAACACCATCCATCAAAACCACAAAACATTGAAAAACAGGATTACACTAGAAAGTTAATCAACAACATTGATACTAAATCCTGGCTTATGTTTCTTAAATAGAACATTTGTGCTGTTACATTTTCTTGATACAAGCAATACTGTTCTGCTAACACTTATTTTTATACACATATCTAAAACCATGCACTCTTAATTTTGAATAGGAAAATGTTCATTGCTAATAATGTAACATCCTCAGAGGCCAAGTCAGAGAGTATGATCATTGCATTCATATCTACTTCCTGGTTCCCTGGTGAGATTTTTGCCACATGAATAAGGTCCTTGATCAAAGAACCCTTTCAAATGTTTGAATTCAACTGAGTTGTTTCATTTCTAACTTCCTCACTGGTGTACTGAAGTTCAGTTTCTGTTCAATTTAAAACACTGCCATATAAATAATCATTTAGAATTTTTTCAAGTACAATTTACATTTGGCAAAATTCACCCCTTTTTGTTTATAGTTCTGCAATTTTTAACAAATCTTTATTTGGAATTTTATCCTAACAGCTTCATTTACAAGGAAGGAGAAAAAGTATCTCCTCATATATGGATATTGATCCACTCAACAAATACTTACTAAGTGCCCATAATGTGCCATATAAAAGTCAGAAGAATTTGATTTCAAAGGACTAATAGAAGAAAACCAAGTAGGGATGCTACTTTTCCCTAAAATCCTCACACATATCTCCAAATGTAAGAGCTATCAGTGTTGCTATAAAGGATGTATCCTGTGTCCTGACTGTGAAAAGAGGCATTAATATTTGAGACTGTTCACAAAAACAGAACTATAAGATTTACCTTGGTTTTTACCATATGTAGGTCACTACCAGAAATTCAGCTTCAGTTTTTTAAAGTTATCAGGATAAATTATTTTTAAATATTTTTACTCTAACAGAACATAATCTGATAATTAATTGCATTATTTTAACATATAATTATTGTAATATTTAAGTTTCAGGGCAAAACAAACACAGAGGTGGAATTTCCTAAAGAATTAGATAAACTTAAATTTACAACATGGAATTAAATATGCTATGAGTTGCAAGAGAATTGATGTAAGTCAAAAGAAACACAGCAATATCTCCTTTACCTTATTTTCCTCTTGAGCTAACATTAGGATTCAGCTACTGCTAAGAATTTAGAGGCAGTGAGTGAACAGTAATTAGATTTGCATAATAATCCTGCCTGCTTCTCTGTGTAATATTATCTTCTGCTGCCTGGCAGGTCAGGAAATAGGAATTTAAGGAGGAGTTCAGAGCTCTGACCCCCATAATCTCCATGTGAGAAGTTCCCCAACAATGACAGTTCAGTAGCCATTGAAACATGGCCCTTTACGGCGCACCCCCTCTCCACATAATTCTTAAAATAACAGACTGAGCTTCCATAATAAGCCAACAGTGAACTACGTGCCACCAATTGTGCTGCAGAGTCCCGTCTATAACCCTTGTGAATGAATGAAAAGTGTGGATAGGTCTATGTTATGAAAACAGGAAGCTGTCACTTATCCATCCCAGTTGGTTTAGGGGATTCCTCATCATTTTAACAATCTAGTCCTTGCACTGTAAAGAAGATACTCTCTAGAAAGAAATTATGATTTGAGGAATGTCATCAAACATAGAGCTTTTGGGCTCCACTAGAAGTATTAGGATAGAGAGCGAGGCAAGGTAAAAGATGTTTCCAGCCCAGATTTGCTGAAAGAAAATGGCTTTCACGATTTCAGAATTCTTTTTTTAAAACGAGACAGGACCGCAAACCCCAGGCTGATTGATTCTTCAGTGCAGTTGCGTTTTTCTTCCCCTCATAAGCAGTTTGCATCTGAACAAAAGAACATGGAAAAATGCAGATGTCTAATCATTGATATTTTGGTGTTTGGTGGTGTCACATTCTGCTGAAGAAACAGAAATATTATAACACCCCGCGTTCTTTCTGTTTCCTTTCCATGCAACCCAGCTGACCTTCTCCGAAGCCATAAGAAACAAAGCCAGGTTATCCATCACCGGGAGCGTGGGCGAGAATGGCCGGGTCCTGACCCCCGACTGCCCAAAGGCCGTGCACGCCGGAACTGCGATTAGACAAAGTTCAGGATTGGCTGTCATTGCATCGGACCTACCATAAAAACCAAAAAAATAATTGAGTGCCTTAATTAAACTGAGTCGGTGACTGGTGGAAAAGCAGCCCCAGGGGTGCCCAGCGCGCATCTTTGCTAAACCCAGGCCTCAACGGAGAGCGGGAAGCCCGCCCAGCGCTGGGCAGTGGCGGCCACGTGTGCATGAGCTCAGCTCGGAAGCCCAAACTCAGATTTTATATCAGGAAAACTCACCATTTAGGTTTTTTCGGGGCGTGGGGTGGGGGGAGCTGGGATGGGTGTATTAACAGCAACAAATTTCACTTGAGTGGACTTGAAAACTAATCAGACTTGCCAATTCGCGCATTCAACTGTGAAGTTCTTCCTCAGAAAGGCCTTCGTCAATCACGTAAAGGGATCAACTAGCTATAGAAGTCAGTGAACCTGCTACCCTGTGTCTCCAAAACACCCATGTAGCCGAGGGAAGACTCTCCAGCTGAGAAAACAAATCACTAAGCCGTGATGAGAAAATAATAAACAAACATGTAAATCCTGTGAAAAAAAAATTAAAGGAAGCATTTACACTTACTTTGGAGAAAAATACTGAAACATGCTTGCTTTTTAACTGATGTAAATTCAGTAGAGGACAACACAATTCTTTTTTCTAACCATCTTAGGGAACAATACATTGCAATAATTGATATAAATGCCATCACTGTAATAAACTGTAGAGACGTTTTTTCTTTTATAAAAGTTGTTGATCATCATCTTGTTTGCTATGACCTTCAGTCAGCCACACAAGTCGGTTCACAGATTGCATTTGTCTCACTACTGGGAACAAAAACAAAGTGAAAAAAAACGTTGACATTAAATCATCAGTCTGCAAATGTAGAATTAAAAGAGACTACGGGTCACTCATGTTATCAGTATTATTTATAATCTTGTTCTGTGTACAAAATTGTGGTTTTTGTACCCACCAAAAAGAATAAAACAACAGATGTTCTTACAATATCTACAGAGCTTAAAAGGTTTTTTTTTCCCCTACCATTACAAAAGTTATTTGAGAAATATAAGACAATATGAGAGGTTGTAAAATTCCAGTGGTGAGCCACATTGGAAAATATAGCTAGCTTTTCTTATTTCTGCATACTAAGCTACCCCTCTTTTACAGATCTTTGACTCGTTCACAGATTACATTGTTGAAGATGGAGTCTTTGAGTTTTGGAATGAATCTTTGTCCTAACAGCAACGTACCTTGTAACTGTGTGTTGAAATTTTACTTGACTGTATTTTGCTGCATAAATCTATGTGTCTCTTGGGCTTCTTCCTTCCTTCTTATTTTTCCATTTCAATCCTTTGAAGGCACTAAGAATAGTCTGGGGTAGATCACAAATAAGGAATTAATCTTTATTTCACCTGGAAATTGTGAAGAAAATTATGTCCATGTTTATTTATAAAAATTATTTTGTTATGTATGAATACTGTTCAAGAGAAAGTTTGGTTCATTTGAAACAATGAGTATGTATAATAACACAAATCAAAATCACATATTTAGGGATCTTGTCAGAAAGCACAAGGTAGGATGATTCTGAAAGTCTGGCCTTGAAGAGTGAGTTGAGCTTTTTGTAGGAGAAGGTGTTAAAGCAGTGCCCACAGCCAGGCCACGCATTGACCGGCTTGTTTACATAGTGGATACAGCAGATGGGCTAGTGAGGGGTCACAGCAACTCAGATGCTAAGGTGGAAAAGGTGAAGGGTTGATTTCCTTCCCTCCACTGTTCAGATTTCCATTCCATCTCTGTGCTGCAGGAGGAGCAATCTTAAACAGCACAAATTTGACAACAGGTGTGCACTGTTCTTCCAGGAAAAATTCCAAGTTCTTGAGCAGAGCAAATGTGTTCCTTCACGACGTGGCCCTTGCTCATCTCCCTGATCAAGGACTTGTCTCGCTCCACCTTACCCCTTCAACAAATGAGCCTTCAGAGCGGCACTTGGAACACACACGCACTATTTCCTCAGTCTGTCCCTCTTCCCTGACTCCTCTTTACCTGACTTACACTCATCCTTCAGCACTTGATTGAATTTCCCTTGCCCTAGGAGGCGCATCCACCGCCCCTGCCCATGAGACTGAGTTAGGTGCCGTTCTTAATGTTTCTTCCCCATCATGACACTCACCATACTGCACTGTAATTGCCTGTGTACTTGTCTGTAAAACTACTAGACTGTAAGCTCCTTGAGGGCAGGGACTGTGTCTATCTTGTTCACAGTTGTACCCCCAGCACCCAGCACAGTGCCTGGCATATTGTAGGTGCTTAATAAATATTTGTTGAATGAAAGAAATAATGGAATTGAATTAATTTAATTACATGAAAGACACCTTTCCTCATTAACAGTCCCTAGAGTATGTTAAGCATATAGTGGATCAAAATGAAGGCTTTGAAAGTTGGTGGATTTCATGGTGTTTTCACATCACTGGAAAAAGTGACTAAAAAGAAACCTCCCCCCAAAAGATGATTTGACAAATTTTCATCAGATGAGAAAGTGCTGTATATAATTACAACTAGATTTGATGCAATCTGCTTAGCCAGAAAATTGTCACCAAAATAACTAAGTAATTTGGAACAAGGATTTGTTTTTTAGATACACTTCTAGAGATAGCTGTCATATAAGCTTGGGGTGGATTTGTGTTATGATTGTTGTTATGTTTTGTGTTATGTTATGGTTGTTGTTAGGTAACGTCGAATCGGTATCTGACTCATAGGGACCCTACGTACAACAGACGAAACACTACTGTCAGTGCTTGTCTGCTGTTCATAGGGTTTTCAGTGGCGGATTGATTTTTGGGAGTGGGTTGCCTGGTCGGTTTCCCAAGCCTACAGCACCTGGTGTTCCCAGGCGGTCTCTCATCCAGGTACTAACCAGGCCCGACCCTGCTTAGCTTCTGAGATCTGACAGGATTGGATGCCACACGGCTATGGCTGCAGGCTGTGTTATGATTAGAGAATTATAATTCCTTATAGTAAAGAACAATTTTGACAAAAACAAAATATGAAATTTGACCTCCATCCAAAGGGATTCCTGGCTGGATTCCAGTCCAACAAAATGGTATAAAACCAGAATTTATTGTAATCTTACTGTCTTGGTTTTAACAGAAGTAAATTGAAATTCATCAATAATATTTTCTAAATCTACTCCTTTGTACTTTTTCTTTTCAACTAAGAGAATCAACGTTTGACAATTTTTCTTGATCTAATCAAGACCTTAAAAAAACTACAACTTACAGAAACTTCTTTTGCAAAGTGACATTTGTAAATTTTAATGTCTGCTTTTTAATCTTCCAGTCTCTATTTTCTTTCTCAAAAGAGTTTTAGTTTAGGTGCATGAGTAGTTCCATGATAGACTTCTCCCTTGACATGTGGCAGGCCTGGGCTGAGTTTTGTTCCAGGCTCATGCAGAATTTGATCTCCTTTGCTATTTCTAAAAATGGGCTAGACCTGGGAGGGACATTCTCTTAAGAGTCAGAAAAGTCTCAAATACAAGATCATGAAGAAAACTATATGGAAAATAAGAAAATATGTACTTAATATAACCGACCCTGTGATAAATGGGTATCAAATAGACAAACGTAGAATCTAAAATATAGAACAGGGAGAAATTTACTGATAAGAACACTGAAAATTCAGAAGTAGCTCCAATATCAGGCAAGGTTGTTTCAACAGTTCAAAATGATGTCATCAACGACTTGATTTCTTTCTAGTCTGCCTTCCTTGATGGGCTCCTTGATAGGCTCCATGCAGAGACTTCCAGACTGCCCCATTCAAAGTAGCAAAATGGCTTTCTACTTCTCTGGAACTCTCACATCCGTGGGGAGTTAAGATTTAAAGAAGCAGAGTAAAAGCTTTCCTCTCCGCAGAAGTCCTAACAAATACCTCTATCTTTCATTGGTTCTGAACGGATTATGTGTCTTGTGTTTGAACTAAACAAACAATTTCAGAGAATGGAATATATAGATAAGTTTGAGCCTATTGCGCTAGCCCACCCCTACAGCTGGGAGTCAAGTCAGCCCCACTTTGGACTATGAAGATAGGAAATGTAATCATTCCCAAGAACAAAAGAAAAGCTTGTAAATTAGAATTTTCCACATTGTTGGTAATAGTGAAAGATTTCATATGCTTTCTGTTTCCAAACAGCCTAGCACTCATTTGTGTATGTTTAGAAAAAACAGACAATTTTTAATTTGTGTTTTAATAAGTAGAATAGAAATCACCAGTACCCTTTAGAGACTTTTGCTAAAGTAGACATTCACATTTTTGTTTACATCAAAAGTGATAATATTTTAGTAGCACACTTAGAAGGGATTTAGAGGGATCTTATAAAAGTAGGGATAACATGACTTAGCCCAAGTGTTGTATTGAAGAATAAATAATACATGTCAGGCACATAGCTCAAAGCCTAGCACATTTTTTGGGCCCCTGACCCAACTCATCACTATAAAAGTTTTCTCCCTTAGGGAGGTGAACATCCACTTAAAATGATAAACTTTCAGACAATGTGGGCAAGTTTATTTCTACAGTAGAAGCATTTATTATAGTTATAGAAAAATAACACTATTTCCAAATCAGAGTAAGTAAGCAAAAGCACATTTTGTTTTGCACATCCATAATCAAACAACATGATTTCAAGTGATTATTAAATTAATACAGAACAAACACAGAATCAAGGTAGTATGTCGATAGAAGAGATTAAAGCTACATTATCAACCCTGGAAGTCAGAAACCACCACGTGAACTCACGTGGCCATGGTCAACTTCACTATCTGTCAGCACCACCTGGACAGCAGAGAAAACACCTTCAGGAAACTGAAGGCAAATCCCCAGGCAATGCCACCCCGTGGTCTCGGAATTCAAAAGGAACTCATGGGACAAACCCCGTTCCTCAGGGAGAGGTAAAGAAAAAATACACTGCATTATAAAAGATCAGCTATTCACGCACTATGTGACTCCTCTAAGCTTTAGATTCAGGAATGATTGCAGATTCTACTCTCAAGAATTGTTGTTGTACAGATTAGGTCAAATAGTACATGGCAAGTGCTTCCTCCATCTGTAACACACAGCTACTATCATTTTATCAACATCATCATTATAATTTAATACAGACGACATTCTCCCCCACCTCCCCGCTCCCTAATAGCTATTCTTTCCAAAAAGTCAAGCAACTACTCATTGGGCTTAAGCTCATGGAAATATTTTTATATGGCACCATTTTTACTAGCTTCCATCATTTTCCTACATAAGACTTCAGTACATGATTGAAATGACAAGTTCTGTATTGAAGTTTAGACAACAGATTCAAAGGAGAAAGGGAATAAAGCTTCCAAATTGTGGCTTCTGAAGCATCAACAGATGAATGAACTGCTTTTCAAAGAAACCCATTTTAGACTATCTCAGATGTTCCCTGTATTGTTTTCTGAATCTTAGGCTTCTTACAGATGGAAACATGGGAATAAAATATCTTCATTACTTCCTATACTCAATATACTACACAGCAATATTTCGTAGTGAAACCTTTTGGCCATACTGACATAAACATCTGAGGTTTTAATATTCTAAAACTATAAAACATAGCTATGGTGGTACACAGGCTACGCTAGGTTTTCTCAAACTCAGCACTAATAACATTTTGGGTTAGCTAATTCTTTACTGTGGGGGGTAACCCACAAATCACATGATGTTTAGCAGCATCTGTAGCCTATACACATTAGATGCCAGTAGAAACCTGTCCCCCGGCCCCAGTTTTGACAACCAAAACTATCTTCAGACACTGCCAAATGTCTGTTGCAGGTCTTCATCACCCCCAGTTGAGAACCACTGGACCATAATTTTAAAAAGACATAATTGTAAACTCTGGGTGCACAGATTATACAAGACTCTATGTAATATTACTAATATAAAGAGTCTAGCACAATGATTTTTCGCTATTCTATTTATGTGAGGGCATGAAGTGTTCATATAATATACTACTTAAGCATACAATTACCCACATATAACTATCTTTTTCCTACTGAAAACACTGACATTAGATAGGGGGGGAAAAAAAAACCAACAACAACAATGAATCCAGCAACCACCTTTTAAAATCATCCAATAGGGGAAAAGCCTATAGTTTACAAACATACGCTCAATAGAGACCTAAGGAAACCGAGATCACTGCAAGAGCCCTTCCTTCTGAATCCGCAGTCTCTCCTTCTCCACTCGCAAGCGTTCCTTTTCAATCTGCAGCTTCTCGGATTCAAACTTCAGGAACTGGAGCCTGTCTTTTTCCAGCTGCAGGCGCTCTCGCTCAAGCTTCAGCTTCTCTGCTTCTATGTCCTGCGGCTGGAGGATGGACTTCTCCCCTTGGGCGAGCTCATTCTCCAGAGGCGGCTTCTCCGAGCTCACGATCTGCAGCCTCAGCTTCTCCCTCTCAATCTGCAACCGCTCCTTCTCCAGCTGCAGCCGCTCGCGCTCCATATCCAGATGCCGTAGCCTCTCTTTCTCCACCTGCAGGCGCTCCTTCTCCACCTGCAGCCTCTCCGCCTCGATATCCAGTCGTCGCTTCTCCAGCTCCAGTTTCTGCTTCTCTATGTTCACCAGCAAGTGGGGCTCATCATAGGCAGATCTAGACGGTGTGGAGTTGAGCGTGAAAAACTCATCGATGTGGGGGAAATCAGGAAGTTCATTTTCCCTCCTGGAATCCGGTATGACAGATGACAACATTTCTTCCTCCTCCTCGATCTCAAACTAAGAGAAAAGAGAAAGGTGACTTTTAGCATTTACTTCTATTTCATGGCTGTCTGTCCAAATATTTCTTAAAGAATCTCTGTACTGTTTCAGCATGCGTGCGCGCGCACACACACACGTGCGCGCACGCACAACCCCCCCCACAAATACTTATTTGAATTGTGGAGAACATTTACATAAATTACTTGATGTCATTAATAAGTATAACAAAGGTACTTATATTAAGGTGTAAAAAGAAAACAGAATGATCTTGTGTATTATCTTAAAATAAGCTTGAAAATCTAGCGGGGCACGGGGGTGGATGCCTGTAATTCCAACGACTCGGGATGGTGAGGCAGAAGGATGGAGAGTTTGGAGAGTTAGAGGCTAGAGACAGCCTGTGTAACATAGCAAGACCCTGGCTCAAAATAAAAAATAAAAAACGGGTGACGGGTGCAGCCTAGTGGTAGAGCACTTGTAAAGGATGTGTGATACCTTGGGTTCAATCATCTACCCAAGCAATGCCAAAATGAAAAAAAAAAAAAAGGGGGGGGGCAAAACCTTGAAAACCTGAGAACTCATTAGAACTGAAAAAGAAAACAGTGTCCCAGGCTAAGACTCACTTCAGGACTCTGGGGATCCCTTTCTTCCTCTTCCACTTTCACCTCTGTCAAGGATCCACCCGCATCCCTGAAATCTGCCACATTTTGCCAGTCAAAATTTGCATCATTTCGGAAGGCAATCTTTTCATCGATATCTTCTGTGAGAGAGTCGTCTAAATCAGACGTGGGGAGTGGGAACCCTGAGCCAACCAGCTTAATGTTCGCCTTCATCCTCTTTCTCTTCATGAGTGCTCGCCAGTCCAGGTACCTTCTTTTCACCTCCGTCCCTGTCCTCTGCTCTCCTTCTCCCACCGCATTCACGCACTGTGCGATCTCCTCCCAGGCCATTCGCTTCATCACGTTTATTGTGGTGTTGAGCTGCTTGGAAAAAATGACTTCTTTCCTTTTGGTGATCTCTTTCAGAAGGGTCTGAGTTTCTTGGACGCTAAAATTACTTTTCCTTTTTCTTTTCAATTGCTTCATTTTTAAAAAGTTCAATGGAGTTTTTACAGTAAGAAAAGATGTGAAAAGAACTTGAAGACAGCTACACAGCACAAACACCAAGGACAGTTCCTTGATAGTACTTAGTTCAGATCACTGAATTTTCCATATCCAGTAGTGGATGCAGGCTGGATAATTCCTAAAGGAAAAAGTTAAATAAACTCAATCAATCGACTTCCAACTTCTATAACATACATCAACCCAATAAGCTATCAACTTTAAAACAAACAAAACCCAACTTTCTAAATGTAGCTCAAAATTGCCGGCTTTTCTATCT
Source organism: Pedetes capensis (assembly GCA_007922755.1). Classification (NCBI taxonomy): domain Eukaryota; kingdom Metazoa; phylum Chordata; class Mammalia; order Rodentia; family Pedetidae; genus Pedetes; species Pedetes capensis. The sequence continues at coordinate 131,028 of VMDO01001736.1, forward strand.
TTCCCAGCACCATCGGAGTGCACACTGCCATCCTCTCTCACCTGGGCCGCTGAGATGGTCCCTCACTCCTGACCCACTCCCTACTGCTCCAGCTCCTTCCCCTACAGATGACCCCCAACTCCTCCAACCACGTGGCCTTCTTTCAGTCACTTTTCCTGCCAGACTCTTTCCCTGTTCAGAGCCTTTGTCTGCGCTGTTAGTTCTGCCTAGAAAATGGGCTGCTCCCTTCTTCACCCACTCAGTTCCTCTTCACCCTTCAGCTGGCAGATTCTCAGTAAAGACTTTTCTGACAAGTCAAATTACTTCAGCATAAATTCTGTCTAACTTTTTCACTTGTACTAACATATAGCTCAGGACCAGTCTCTTCCATACTTCACTAAAAGTTTCACTGTGAAGGCAGGAATGTTTCTGCTCCCCATCACCTTCTCAGACTTTCACAGAGTTTCTGGTTCATGACAGTTTACCAAAATGACCATTAGTTTGAGTTACTGATGTTATGGTTTGAATATGAAATGTGCCTCACAGTCTCATGTGTTGCTAGGTTCCTAGCTGGTGGCACTACTTTGGGAGAGTCTAGAAGCTTTATGAGGTGGGTCATAGCTGGAGAAGTAGGTCACTGGGGGCAGGTCTTTGTGGTCTACATTCTGTTTTGGCCCTTTCCTGTATCCTCCACTTTCTGTTTCCTGTCTGCTATGACATAAGCTGCTCCACCGTGCCATCCCCACCATGATGTTGAGCAGCCTGAAACCATCAGCTAAAATAAATGTCTCCTCCATTAAGTTGCTTATGTAAGGCGTTCTGTTACAGTGACAAAAAAAGGAGTAACAGAAAACTAGTATCAGAGAAGTGGGTTATTGCTGTAAGTCAACCAGTACCTGTGGTTCTTACGCCTTTGGAACTGGTTTGTGAGAGGAATTTAGAAAAGTTTAGAGATAGATAGAGCCTAGAATGCTTTAAGCAGAAGTTACCGGGTGATTCTGGTAGAAGCTCAGAAAACAAGCTGGCTAACAGTAATTTAGACAGTGAAGGCCAGGCTCAGGAGGTTTCAGATGAAAGTGATGGTTCTGTTATGGCATTCATGTTATATTCTGGCAAAGAATTTGGCTACATTTCATCCATGTCCTGAACTTCATGGGAGGATGAACTTAAAGGTGATGGACTAACTTGGCAGAGGAAACATCAAGACAGGAGCATTCAGGCAGTAGCATGGGTATTGTTGGCTGCTTTTAGTGAAATTTACAGTGAGAATCTGGATCAAAAAGTAGAGCAGAAGGATTTGAAAAACATGCAGTCTGGCCAGAAAAAGAGCAAGTGAGAAATTGTGGACAAGGAGGGTATAGCTGTTAAACAGAAGCCAAGCAGTTTGCACTGGGACAAGAGGAAAGATACCTTGGGAGCATTTCAGGAATAACAAAAATGGCAAAGATTTCCCACGGCCATGCCACTAATTGTTGTTGTTGTTAGGTGCCGTT
>VMDO01001736.1:132599-135099 GCA_007922755.1 Pedetes capensis
TTGTCAGTGCTTCTCTGCTGTTCATAGGGTTTTCAATGGCAGATTGATTTTTGGGAGGGGGTTGCCAGGTCCTTCTCCCAAGCCTACAGCTTCTGGTGTTCCCAGGCGGTCTCCCATCCAGGTACTAACCAGGCCCGACCCTGCTTAGCTTCCGAGATCTGACGGGATCAGATGCCACAGGGCTACAGCTGCAGGCATGCCACTAATTAATGAAAAAAAAAAAAAAAAAAAAAAAAAAGATTACTGATTAAAATAGGAAAAACAAAAATTCAGAGTCCTAAACCTTTTGGAGCCTAGTTTCTTGGTTTACCACTCTAATCCTGTCCTTTAATATATGTTGTTGTTGTTGTTGTTGTTGTTAGGTGCTGTGGAGTCGGTATCTGACTCATAGCGACCCTCTGTACAACAGGGGAAACTCTATTGTCAGTGCTTCTCTGGTATGCATAGGGTTTTCAATGGCAGATTGATTTTTGGGAGGGGGTTACCAAGTCCTTCTCCCAAGCCTACAGCTGCTGGTGTTCCCAGGTGGTCTCCCATCCAGGTACTAACCAGGCTCGACCCTGCTTAGCTTCTGAGATCTGATGGGATCGGATGCCACAGGGCTATGGCTACAGGCAATATAATATATATAACCATATAATCAAACCACCTCCAACAAAAGTACCTAACATGAAACACAACCAGGTTGGATGGCATATTTGTTTCTAATTAATGGTTTTAACTACTTGTTTTCTTTGGATAATTTCTCAATAGTACTTCATAATGTTCTGAGCCACTTTAATTGTAGAACTAAAGATAGTGATGTTGTTGTTAGGTACCATCAAGTCGTGTCCGACTCACAGTGGCCCTATGTACAACAGGCAAAACACTATTGTCAGTGCTTCTCAGCTATTCATAGGGTTTTCAATGGCAGATAGTTTTTTGGGAGTGAGTTGCCAAGTCCTTCTCCCAAGCCTACAGTTAGTGGTGTTCCCAGGTGGTCTTCCATTCCAAGTACTAACAAGGCCTGACCCTGCTTAGCTTCCAAGTTCTGATGGGATAGAACACCACAGTGGTTTAGCTGCAGGTTCATGCCAATTAGCTCTCAGTTTATCTTTTAACATGTATCTTCTCTCTTAAATAATGTCTGCCAATTTGAAATTTTTGTTAGTGTGAAATATACTTCTCTGGCAATTCACAATACAAATAGCATCTTCTACTGAAGCAAAATATAGCAAATAAGCAAGGCTAAAATTAATCAGAAAATACATAAAAGTCATTTCTATTACTATTTGAGTCTTCTCTCTTTTACAGGTAAAATTATATGCTAATTCCTTATTTTTTAGAACTTTAATTGCAGGGCATTTTTATAATTATGTCAGTAAACTTTCACTCATTTTTTTGTTGTTTCTAGCTCCCAGTAATCTTTGTTCAACTAACTTTATAAATATATTTAATAAAAATAACAAAAACATCTTTTTGTTTCTACTCATTCGTGTAGAACAACCATCTCCTGAATGGTGACTTGCTGCTGAAGCAGGGGTCAGAGAGAACAAAAAGTTCTAAACAGCAGGAAATAAACTCTTAAAAAAAAACACTGTCAATTTTACAAACAAAAACAGCAAAGTACGCAAAAACAAAAAAGGATTACAAGCTATATGAGCTCACAGCAAATGTCAGCTACTATCCATTAGCTCCCAGCATAGCATCTGGACATAGTAAGCAAATAGTTGTTTACTGAATGATTAGTGCTACCATATGAAGAATATAATAAAAAATTACTAACAAAATACCCAGGGTCTCCAGAAGGAAAAATTTTTTTATAGAATCAATAAAAAGTTTCAAGGAATTAGCATATCACTTGGGTCTTAATCTGTTCGTTGTATAATGAGGGACAGAAATAAAAGGGAGAAGTACCAGGAATTAAAGTTAGAAAACTAGGTTGAGACCAAATACCAGCAAATCTTTAAAACTAGATTAGTAAGACCATGTACTTGGATAAGCAATGCAATGAAAGAGACAGATATATCTGTGAAAATTCATATATTTTTGAAATTCAAGCAGGTAACATTATATATGGAGGCACTATAATAATATAAAACAAAATACAAAATATAAGTATATAATAAAACTGGTTGAAATTGTCAAGAGAATCCTAACTTATGCATATACACACCATCAGGTTTTGCGATCAATTTAGTGATTGAATTGTTGTAAGTTCATTGGGACATGGCAAAAATAGTAGTCCTTTTTAACCGACCAGTGAGTCAATATATTTTTAAAATGTGGCTGTAGTTTGTTGTCATTGCATGGCCCATTTTTCCACAACAATTACTAACTCCATATATCTAACTTACAAAGTTGTGGTCCTTTGTCCCTGACTGATCTATACTGAGCTAATTAACTATTTCATTGATAAAGTGCACTTTAGAGCATTTTTAATCTCAATGAAATTGGTGTTAGAGTTCACATTTTCTGTTGGTCTTGGCTTAGTGTGTGAAAACCTTCACCTGTAAGAAGG
>VMDO01001736.1:140099-193792 GCA_007922755.1 Pedetes capensis
GGGACTGGCAGAGTAGCTGTGGGTATAAGCCTCCTTTTTGGGTGAGACGGTCCTCTGGTGCTCGGCGACTCCTCACCAGACGGCAGGTCTTCGGCAGCTGGCTCCTTCTCATAGCCAGAGCGAGTCCAGCGGCAGGGTGACGCCCCACAGGTTTGTGCTTGTTTGTTTACCTTCAAAATTGTCTTCCTAAAAGGTATGGAGTGATATCTCATTGTGCATTTTATTTGCCTTTCCCTGATGATTAGCAATCTAGAGCATATGTTCATATACTTATGGACCATTTGTATGACCTTTGGAGAAATATTTATTCATGTACTTTGTCTATTTTTAAAATCTGCTTTATTTGGCTTTTTGCTATTGAGTTGTATGAATTCCTTATACACGTTGAGTATTTATCTCTTATCAAATATACAGTTTGCAAATACTTCCTCCTGTTTCATAGGAAGCCTTTTCATTTTGTTGGTTGTTTCCTTTTCTGTGCAGAAGCTTAGTAGTTAGATGAAGTACCACCTGTTTTTGCTTTTGTTTCTGTGCTTTCAATGTCTTTTCCAAAAAAAAAAATTGCCAAAAAGAATGTCAGGATAGTTTTTCCCTATGTTTCATCTAAGAACTTTATAGTGTTTCAGGTAGTACATGTAAGTCATAAAACCATTTTGCATTAATTTTTGTATATGGTGGAAGGTAAGGCTTTGACTTTATTCTTTCTGTTGTGAATATCTAGTTTTCAAACATCATTTATTGAGGAGACCAAACTTTCCCCACTGTGTATTCTTGGCACTCTTATCAAAAGTTAGTTCACTATACGTTGTTGTTGTTGTTAGGTGCCATCCAGGTGGTATCCGACTCATAGCCACCCTGCATACAACAGGGGAAACACTTTGTCAGTGCTTCTCTGCTGTTCATAGGGGCTTCAATGGTGGATTGATTTTTTGGAGTGGGTTGCCAGGTCCTTCTCCCAAGCCTACAGCACCTGGTGTTCCCCGGTGGTCTCCCATCCAGGTACTAACCAGGCCTGACCCTGCTTAGCTTCCGAGATCTGATGGGATCGGATGCCACAGAGCTACAGCTACAGACAGTTCACTATATAGGAGTTGGTTTAGTTCTGGGATCTCTATTCTGATCCATTGGTCTGTGTGTATGTGTTTTTAAACAAGTACTATGCTATTTTGATTACAAAGACTTTGTCATATAATTTGAAACGAGAAAGTGTGATGACTCCAATGTTGTTCTTCATCAAGATTTCTTTGGCTACCTGTGGGTTTTTTTCTAATGTGGCTAATAGAAAATATAAACGTATACATATGTTTACATTCTATTTCTATTGTAGAATGGTATTCAATACTGCCTGGCTATACCTTCGTAAAAGTCTCATAATGGTGTAGAGTTAACTAAAATATTTCTATTTCATTGTGTAGTATTTAACAGAAGAGAAAGAGTCACTCCTGCCCTGTCTCCAAATGCAGTTTAGTTAGAAAGAAAAAATTCAGTAAATATGTTGTAATCTGTGTTATACAACAGCTTCACTTAATTTATCATGCTTTCTCCACTTTCTGGTATTTGCCTTTGTGCCCACTGCTTTCTCTTCCTAAAATGTCCTGCTCCCTTCTTGCTTTGGCCTTATGAACACTCTTACTCTCTTAAAATTACTCTTCCCTGACAACCTTGGAACAGATCAACTTTTCATGTAGGTTTCACTCTTATTCATATTCAATTTAGATTTTTCCTTTAGATTTTTTCCCATATTACTAGAAAAGATAGAACATTTTAGGACATTAGCTTTGTAAAGATGAGGGTTTTTTTAAGTTTCAAAGATCAGTCTGGCATAAAATCTTGAGAAGTCAGGTGAGTAATATAACTAATCAGCATAAACTGTGGTTACATTGCCATTATTGTTCATAATGGGTGGCTGGTCAAACTGGTTTCTATTAGAACAGCCTGTAAATTGAGATGGGCTGGTGTTGATTAAGAGAATCATTAACAATCTTTTTATTTAAAAAAAAAAACTTGTTTTTTATTCCAGTGCACCTCTACTTGGAATTACCCACAGAAGAAACAGATCAATTTCAAATCTATGCTTGTAATTTGGAATGTGTGTCCAAGTGATTTCTACTTAGTGCTAATTTTCCAAACTGACTTTGGCATATAATGGTAGATACTTATGGTATAGGGGCTGGGATTTAGCTCAGTGGGTAGAGCGCTGCGCTGCAGTCTCTGAGACCCCGAGTTCAATTCCCAGCACCGCAAAAATGGGAGAAGGACCTGGCAATCCACTCCCAAGGAAATACCGAAGCACTCAGCCATTGAAAACCCTATGAGGGTCGCTATGAGTCAGATACCGACTTGATGGCACCTAACAACAACAACAACACTTATGGTATATCTTTCCTGTTAGACAGTCAAAAAGGCTTCTTGTTGAACAACAATTTCTGTAGTTTCTGGATGACCACCAGTTCCTTTGAATTCCCTGAAGAATGATTTTCACTTATACAAAATAGCCTATATTTTAAATCACCTCATCCTTCACACATTCTGAAGATTTAGTGAAAATTGATCCACCTGTATTTTTATGATAAATCAACAGATAAATGGATGCATAGATTTCATTTTAGTAGTAAAAATTTAAAAATGCTATTTTTCTCAATTTAAGAAAGTACTGTGAGTTTTTGTAATTTCTTGGTTGTGTTTATCTGCATGCATTCTTGATTTTGTTTTTATAAGAGTTCACAGATTTTGGAGAAGGAAGCTTTTCCTTCACTAGACAGTTTTATTTTTATCTCATTTAGCAAATAATTATTAAACACTATTCCTTGAAAAACACTGCTCTAAGGGCTTCAAGTATATTAATCTATTTGACTGTTTTGACAGCCCTGTGTGGGAGGGTTCCTAGTATTCCTCACATTTTTTTGGATGACAATAGTGTTTCCCCCATTATAGGTAGGGTCACTGTGAGTCGGATACTGACTCAATGCCACCTAACAACAACACAACAATTCTTTTGTATGGATTATTCATAGTCTCTCTAAATTTATGTTGAAGCCTTAACCCCCAAGGTATTTGGTATTTGGAAGTGTGGCCTTTGGGAGGTGATTAGGTCATGAGGGTGGAATCCTAATGAATGACATTATTATTGTTGTTAGGTGCCTTTGAGTTGGTGTTCAACTCATAGCCACCCTATGTATAGCAGGCAAACCACTATTGTCAGCGCTTCTCTGCGATTCACAGGGTTTTCAGTGGCTTATTTTGGGGGGAAGTGGGTTGCTGGGTCCTACTCCCAAGCCTATAGCACCTGGTGTTCCCAGGTGGTCTCCCATCCAAGTACTACCCAGACCTGACCCTGCTTAGCTTCCGAGATCTGAAAGGATCAGAGACTACAGTGGTATGGCTGCAGGAAAGAATGAAACTGGTGTCCTTATAAGAGAGAATCCAGAGTGTTCTTTGCCCCTTCTGCCTGCCTTGTGAGTACACGGTGAGAACAGCCAGCTGTGAACATCAACAGACATGATGGCTGGCAGCACCTTGATGTTAGACTTCCTAGCCTCTAGAATGTTGAGAAATAAATGTTGGTGATCTAAGCCACCCAGTCTATGGTATTTTGCACTAAATGGACTTGCTGTTAGGTGCCATCCAGCCAAATCTAATTCATAGTTTAAGTGCTGTTTATATTTCCAAATCTACGATATTAAAATGAAGACTTAACTTGTAGTTAATAGAAGTTGGATATGAGGGATCCTGGTGATTAATCACTTTAAAACATAATTTCTAACTCATAAAAAGACAAATTAGAAGATTAATTCACCATATTTTTCCTTATAGCTATATCCTTTCATTTCTGCTATTGGGATGCTATTGTTTTATCTTCATTTTACAGAAGAAAAAGTAAGTTCAGAGTGATATTTGGCTGTTCTAAGGTAACTAGTTGGGCTGGGATTTAGCTCAGTGGGTAGAGCGCTGCGCTGCAGTCTCTGAGGCCCTGAGTTCAATTCCCAGCACCGCAAAAATGGGAGAAGGACCTGGCAATCCACTCCCAAGGCAATCCTGAAGCACTCAGCCATTGAAAACCCTATAAGGGTCGCTATGAGTCGAATATCGACTCGATGGCACCTAACAACAACAACAAGGTAACTAGTTAGTACTCAATCTGAGACCCCATCCTTGGTCTCCTACTTTCTGCTCTATGTTCTGTCTTCTGTATTATGGTCTACTTCTAAGAGCCAGGTTCTACCACCTCAAATAATATGTTCTTCTATATCAGATTATTTGATTTATTAAAAATTTCATGACTTGAAAAGGAAGACAAAATACATAAAGTACAGTACACCTGTTTTGCATTTTCCTAATTCCTCTCCTCATAATTCCTAGCAATAAAATATAACAGCTACTACATTTAGTGGATACTTCCTAAGTGTTAAACACTGCTAAATACTTTGTACATAGCTCTTCTAAATGATTATAATTAAAGAAACTAAGATACAAGTTTAGCGCATATCAGTATCTTATGAAAAAGGAAACTGGGGCACAGAAGAGTTAGGAAGCTTACTTAAGATGACATAGCATAGGAAGGGAGTTCTTCTGAGTCAGGCGGTTCTTCCTGCTTCCAGCCTTTATGGTTCTTAGCCATTATGAATATATTCTCTCCAAGAAAGAAACAGTTTTTCTAGATTACTACAGAGCTATATGGAGTTTCAATAGTATTGGTCACTTTATTCAGCTTTGTGGTGGTGGTGGTTGTTAGATGCCCTCAAGTTGGTCAGACTCATAGCAACCCTATGTACAACAGAATGAAACACTTCCTGATACGGCCTTGCTGCACGCTTTGTCAGTGCTTCTCTGCTATTCATAGCATTTTTGATGATAGATTGTTTCAAGAGGTTTTTGGGAGTGGGCTGCCAAATCCTTCTCCCATTTTTGTGGTGCTGGGGATTGAACCCAGGCCTTAAAGCATGCAAAGCAGCACTCTACCAACTGAGCTAAACCCCAGCTATGCAGCATTAGCTATCCCCCAAAATTGGGCATGTCTAAAACTCATATAAAACCAGCTAGGTCTTATACAATAGCCCTCTCAGGATTTTTGGCTGTGTCTCTTTTCACATCTCTCTGCCTGCTATTTCATATTTTTTGGTTCTTCCTTCTACACTGACCTAATTCTATTACATCATCACTACCTTTTTATTTTTAATATACCTATTTTGGGAAAAGTATGTGTCAGTCCACTTCCCAAACACTTTGGAAACAACAATCTCAAAAATATCACCCATTGAAAACCCTGTGAGGGCTGGTATGAGTCTGTCACAACTTAACGGCACCTATGAGCAACAAACAATTTTTATTGTGCATTGTATTCTTACTACCTTCTCCTTACTTCATGATCTAATTTCTCCCTATTTTCTCCATTAATGAAACACATGTGCCCAAAGTATGTTTTTATAATTACTTGTAGTAATTTAATAATAATGTAAAAATATTCTAGTTTCCAGCCATATGTTTGAAAGTGAATGAGCATATCATATGTTTTCTTAAGCAAATACAAAAATCTCCTTAAAACTTCAATTTCCTTTCTCATTTCAGCAGCCCTTAGTTGCCCTTATTCTATCATATTTTGTTCTAAAACCAAACAAAAATAATTTTCCTCTTCTTTAGGCATTAATACTGGATGTTAAATTGCAATAAATTTAATATCATAAAACTATTTTGTATATATTTGAACAAAAGGCCCTTTTAACAACAAATGTTAGTCTACTTTCTGAGTCTTTGTCTATTTTTTAGGCATGTTTTTCAGTTTGATTAAAGTGTAGCAAGGTGTGTCTCATGTCATCTGTGTTTTAATACTAGAAAACATTTTAATACTATATCTTATACATCAGTAATACTGTCCCGTCTTCCTGGTGGGAAATGAGAAGGGCTTTATTTTAATAGAATTTGGAGATGGTGTCAGAATCTAAGGTTTCATTACTATAGCAACAGAGAATAATGGAAAGACTAAATGTCAAATACATTCAAAGTTGCCATAGTAACAATCAGTTGCTTTACCAAATATGTGTACTATTTCATTCAGGTCAGTTTTTCAAATATGCTCATCTATATGAATACTCAAAAGAGGGATAAAAAATTCAAAATTATTTAAGAAAGAAAGAAGGCTTTCAGCAGATGAAAGCAATTTATTTCACTGCTCGTTACTTAGTAAGAAATGCACAGAGTCCAAAAAATGTCTGTAAAGGAAATAGAAATTCTCATTTCTGTTCCGTTAAGTATTCTTATTTTCAGCCAGGGAAATTGAATCATGGAGGTTAAGACATGTCTGTAATGCCATTTCATGACATTTCAAACCATTTTCTCTGAGCTTCTGAAAATAGGGAATTCTGCCAAATTAAAATGGGGAGCAGTTTTTATTTATTATTTTTTTTCAGCAATAGTACTTGAAGATGAATGATTTCCAGGCAACTGTGGTGACCTCAGACAAGATCAATAAAACATACAATCATTTATTCTGTTCCTTCTAATTTGTTCCTTTTCCTTATAGTAATCTCTTTCCTTGCTGATAAAGAATTCTCATGATAGTAATTCAAGATCCTCCCTGCCACACAACTTACTAGTAATCTTGTTTTGTACCTATCTCTTTTCCTCCCATAATTATAATCATTAGACTAAACCCAGGAAGGATAGAGATCATGCATCATGTTTATTTTCACCATAAAAAATGTAGCTTTCACATTGCCTGGTACATGGTAAGACATAATAATAGTTGAATGGACGAGCTTCAATCCAACACTATCCTTTGTTTTAGTTTCTCTGAGACTCAACCAGATAACTGAAATACCAACTTCAAGGCAAGGTATAAATAGGCAGCAATGGCTTAATGGATCATTTTTTTTGAAGTACCGTTTACTTTAGAAATGACTGGTATTTTTATGTTCCTTGGGGAGGTGTTTTTTGGACAGTGAGGATGTTCTTATTCTACAGAAGCAACATGACACATATATGGTAGGTAAGTTTCTGGATTCACTAGCAGAGGTATTTGTAATGCAAGCTGTACCTAGGCTGTAAAAACAATAGTACTAGTTTCATAATTTTCAATCTATTTCATAAAATTAATTCAATTGTTCAAAATTCCATTTTAGGATTTTAGGGGCTTATCTCCATGAGGCAACATGGAGATAACAGGAAACATTCCTATGTAGCCAGTAATGTGTTAGGTAACTATATTTTTACCACAGAAAGGTTAACGTTGTTTTACACATTAAAAGATGTCCATGTTCCAATTCCCAAAATATCCAAATGTATTACTTTCTGTGGCAGAACGGACTTTGCACTTGTGATTAGGGATATTGAGACGGGAAATTTACCCAGGACTGTCTTGGTGGATGCAATTTAATTACACTAGTCCATCAAAGTAAAAGAAGGAAGAGAAAAGTGAGTGTCAGAGTACTGTGAGCTAAGGAATGGGGGCAGCCTCTTGAACCTGGAAAAAGTGAGGAAATTAATTTTAAACCAGTGACTCCAGTTGTGAAATTCTGATCATGGAAAAAAGTAACAACTTTGTGTTGCTTTAAGCCACCAAATTTTTGTTCACTTGTTATAGCGATGGTAAGAAATTAATGCTATTTTTACTTCTCCATAAGGTAAACAAGATTTCAAAGGGGAATGGTTCTGAAATGCTTTTGATTTGGCCCACTTACGTTCAAGTTAATAACCACTAACTCACCTACTACAGCTGTCCTTACTTTCTAATGAACAGAGGAACTTTAGTCATATTGAAGAGTAACAAAAATGACAATAACAATGAAAAATAGCAATCATTAAAAAACAAAAGAAGCAAAACTATTTGCAAATGTATTAGTAGGTAAACAGTAATAAAAATATACATCTAGGTGAAAATAGCACAGATGATTCAATAGTAACAACCTTCCCTCTGGAAAATTTTGTGAATCATAAAAATCTGCATATACATGCACACAGATGAACTTTGCAGTGTTGTTAATGTTTTGTGTAATCAGATTATCAGTGAACTCATGATGTGCTAGGTTTAGTTTATGAGTGTCAAGTTTTATTAACTCCTTATAATGCACTTTGTAGGTTACTTGGAATTAGCTCTTATCTATTTGAAAAATTAAAGACTTTGACAAGGACTCATAAAAACAAAGACAGCCTTTGTTTTGCAATATGTCTAAGAAAAACAGTAGGAATCTAAATTCTGGGAAATGTTGCATAATCATTTCTCCTGAAAATCTTAGATAATGAATTGGAAATTAAGAGCTCATTGTGCAGAAAAGATGAAGAACTCTGAGGAGGGGCTAAAGAGAGGGAGAAAAATAAAATTTTAAAATTTGATTCTACAGAGATGATCTCATTCATTATGCAGATCATTGTAAATGATTAATTTATTTGGGACACTTTGGTTTGAACTTTTATTTTTTCATTTGTCTGAAGTATTTCAAAATGTATCTCTAGAAAAGAAGGAAGAGTATATTATTATAATACCTTACATAATTAATTGTTACAACCTAATCTAGGTATTAGAGTTACACTGCTAGAAAAATATAATGTTATTGTAATGTGATTTACATGCTGTATTTCCCAAAAATTTCCCTAGAAAACTGACAACAGATGTTGCATTGACTCACAGGAGTGGAAGGATCTCTCTGGATGATTTACTACAAATAGTTGAATATCTGAATTCCATCTCCCAATGCTACTGACAATTTTCTAGCTAAATTTCTCTAATTCCTTTCATTAATTCTCTTAATAGAGAATAAGCCTCTTCATATTTAGTACTTTAGAATACTTTTAGTGTTCTATCTCTCAAAATGTAATGTGCCATATGCTGGACATAAAACAATATTCTAAGTGGAAGCTCTCCCTATGGCAGAATAATTACTCTATTGTTTTCATTTCTGTAAATACACTTTTATTAATAATATACATCAATCTGTTGTTTGTCTCTTTTGATTGCCATGTTTATTCATTCAACAAAAATTTTTGAGGGTCTACTATATGAACAAGTAAAATTTCTGTTCTCACGCAGTTTACACACTATGACTTACAACATTGACTTAGCCATAGATATATCCTAAGTATATTTTGAACTTATTTTGCAATGTACTTCAAAATCAGGTCTCTGTCAACTTTATACTCCCTGGAAGGAACTGCCTATCTTCATAGTACCCACTTTTGCTCTGTTTTGAATGAATCTTAAAGGTTTTACAGCTTACTAGGTGTAAGAGTTGATATTCTTTTACAGTATCTTTAAATGGAAAAATTTAATGCAGTTTTTATACTTGAAAAACTGCTTTATGGCCCAATATGTGATCCTGGTAAATAGTCTCTATGAGCTTGTATTCTGTATGCTTTTTTTTTTTTTTTTTACTTTTTTAAAGTTGTAGCACATCTCCTTTGTGTTCAGGTTCAGGTTCTCAATATTTTTTCCTATAGAAAAGAAGAACACCAAAACAAACAAACAAAACAAAACAAAAAACCCAAAAAACAAAACCTCCTCGATCAAATCTGTCCTATCTGTTGTTGTCAAGGTCTTCAAGTTGAAGCCAGTGCCAACTTTGTAACCGTCTTCTTCAAGCACCTCTTATCTTTCTTTCTACTCTTTTTCATAGAAAAATCTTCTTTACAAGTCCTGACTCTTTAGAAAGTAATTTTTTTCTTTCCTTTTTTTTTGCCACCAAGTTCTTTGTTCCCTGCCTGTATCTTTTATCAGATATTTTATTCATGTGGGGAGTTTTGTCTCTATATTGTTTGCTTAGAGGAGAAGCCTGGAGAATAATGGTCTACTTGATTGCAAGCTGTGATACATTCTAACAAATGAGTGGGATCCTATCTCTTTGGTGGGAATAGGAGTTAAAGTGTTTTACACAGACATTAAAAAATGGTGGACCAAGATGGCAGAAACGGTGGCGGGTAAAGATGGTGGAAACTGCCTGACAAGCAAAAACAACAAACAACAACAACAACTGAGGCATATCACAGGCGGGGTGTATGGGGAAGTGGTGAAGGAAGATAGGCAGAGTTGGTAATGTGCTGGGTAGTAAATTAGATATCACTACACACGTTGTTAGGTGGATTTATAGTAAATGGTATGCAAAGGGGAGGTTTTGACTACTTGTCCCTACATAATTAAATCAGCTTGGTTAGGAAATGCACTCAAGATATTTTCTAATCATATTTGAATTAGAAATTTTAATCAAATGGATATATTTTAGGTATTTATGTACTAGTTTAAAATAATATGCCCTGATTAATTCATTTGTGTTCTTCCTATTGGAGGACTTGTTTGCATGTGGATATCACTGACTCTAGATTAAAATACATCTGAGTCTAAGATTGGACTTTGCAAAGATGGCTTTAACTGAACCTCTCATCCTCCAAATGTTCTTCAGTGTGACCTTGCCACCCCTAGGGTAACAGAAGGAGTTGTTTTCTCCTTGAATCAAGATAGATTCTGTGACTATCTTGAACAAATAAAAAAGGTAAATCAACCAATCAACCAACGAAAACCCAGTAGCCATAATACCAAACCAGCAGAAATGATGTTATACCAGTTTCAGACATAACTTTTAACTTGTTGGGCAGCTTCAATTTTTTTGCCTATTGTAAGATAGCCATCATATTCTAAGTGGGACCATCCTGATACTCCCAGGCAATGAAAAGCCCCCAGGTTGTAAAGAGGCGCTGGAGAAGACCTGAGCTGGAGATGGAAAGATGTCAAACTTCACTGAATCAGCAGACCATTGAGTAAAATAGTCATCTTGGGAGTTGAGTCCTTGCCATCTACTCATGGTCCATGAATCTGAAGGAAGCCACATAACTAGTCCATTCTGGAATTTCTGACCCACGAGATGGGGGGAGGGAAGAGTTACAAAACAACTAAAATGACTGAATGACTAAATTTTAGGAACTTTTATTAAACCACAGTAGATAAAGTGGAGTATTGTTCCATTTCTACCAGTTAGTCAGCCAGTGACTTAAGAAACTCCACATCCACTTGGTGAAATGTGCAAGTGGATCCTTGCCTACCTTTTTAATGTATTTGCTGTGATATTTAAAAAAGATAAATAGGTGAAAATGTAGTAGAGACAAGATATTATTGCTTCTTCAAAAATGTCTGTCTCTAATACTGATTTGTATATGCCCATTAATGTATGTTTCAGTTGCCTCATGATTATTTTTTCCAATATAAGCATGGATATTTGAGATTAGACCATTGTATTTCCTTTGTAGACTTTGAGGTGGCTTTCAATTTAGGTGAAATATCTTGTATTAATCATGGAAATTACCCTATTATGTTATTCTAAGAGTAATCTTTTAAACAACTACTAGCATTTTTTCCAAATGTATTTTACATTTTATTCCAATATGATGAGAAAGCTTCATTACATGTTTTACATTATCAAAATGATTTTCCAATCATCTGAACAAATCACAAAGCTTTAAAGGATTTCTATGGCTCATTGTTTCCTGACTCAGGTAACTTGAAAGAGAAAACAAAAATTAATTCCACTTCTCTAAATAATAGAAGAGCAAAGGAGAAATAAAAAAAAAGAGAGTAAAGTTTAATTGGCTGTTTTTTTATTTCTGTAAAGCAAGCATATTTTAATTTACAGTCAGCCAAAAGACTCTTAACCTGCAGAATTGGTCAGTAATGTAGTTCAATCATCAGCCTTTGAGGCATTGTAGTTATTGAAGGAAGGGCTCACTTTTCAATTACAACTCCCATGAATAATAACTTTATAATGTTGAACAAAGGCTAAATGTATATCTCTTCCAGCAATAAAATAGATAATATTGACCAAATAAACTTTCAACTACTATTTTTTAGTATGGTTTCTTTGTGAATTTATTAACCTGGTTAGTAAAAAGTGGCATAGAGAGACAGACACTGTGGTTTCAAGAAAGTAGTTCTGTGTTCTGTTCAGGATTCACCTTAACTAGTTGTGTGTCCTTGGACAAGGTATACAATCATCTCACCTCAGTGTGCTTATTTGTAACCTCATAAAATGGAGATTACATTTACAGGATTAGGGTTGTGGTGGTTAAATAAGAAATGCATATAAAGTATCTATCATTATACTTTGTGTCTCAGAGCTTTAATAGCCAGGACTGGCCACCTTGCTGCCTGGGATGCTATAACATAAGTCCTGTCACTTCTAATAGTCACTGTTATCTGCCTTCCTCTCTCTACTTGTTGTTCCTGCTAGGTCAGAGGCAGACCCTCTCTTCACCAAAGGTTCCTGAAAGTATAACCTCATATTTTATTTTATTTTATTTCCCTGACCCATAGAATCATGAGCAGTGAGATCATTTTAAGCCACTAAGTTTGAGGCAGTTTATTTTGTAGCAATAGGTAACAAGACCTGCTCTCCTATGAGAACATGTCTTAGGTGGCCAACTGGCCTTTTCCAGGTGACACTTCACTGCCATGTGTCCATTCAAACAATGACACTCTTATTCCACAGAGATGGTGACTGCACCTAGGCCCCAGGTTAAGAAATGAAAATGCTTAAAGTTGAAGGTGCAAGAAATCGAACCTGTTTTCATTCATTCTGCATCAGGGCTTTGACACATGGCCTCCTCATCGTTCCCAGAAACAGATTGCTATCATGAGAATGAAAATTCCTAACAGCAAATCCACTCTCCAGCTGCTGGATGTGAGTGTGTCTTCTCTGAACTTAACAGAACCTATACGTCTGAATTCCTCCTGTCTCCCATAAGATAGCCCCTTTCTTTTTATTTTAAAAGACGTAGAATGTCAGAACTCATGGTTACACATAAGTGTAATATAGTATGGCAAGAGATGTTAGCTGAGCAGCACAGGGCTGAGGGATGAGTCTACAGCAGCTATTGATGTAACTTCTTATGTAGAGTTGCTTCTTTCTAGCCTTCAGCTGTCTCTGTTTTACTGAGGTTTTGATTTTGCATTGTATAAATCCTCTGGATCTTCCTGATAACATGGACTTTGTGCTATTTGCCTCCATTTTCTTTTACTCTTTGGAAGCTTGCTTCAATTACATTTTCAGGAGCAAGGCAGGCTCTTACACAGTTAAGTATAATCCATACCTTAGCCAAAATTTTACTTTGTTATATCACTTCCCTTAGCCAAGGTAACCTGCAGCCGTAGCCCTGTGGCATCCAATCCTGTCAGATCTTGGAAGCTAAGCAGGGTCGAGCCTGGTTAGTACTTGGACAGGAGACCGCCTGGGAACACCAGATGCTGCAGGCTTGGGAGAAGGACCTGGCAACCTCTGCCATTGAAAACCCTATGAACAGCAGAGAAGCCCTGACAAGTGTTTCGCCTGTTGTATGTAGGGTCGCTATGAGTCGGATACCAACTCGACAGCATCTAACAACAACAACAACAGCCAAGGTAGACTTGAGTGGTCTTCAAATTTAAAGTTTAATGCCTAACTGTGGAATGAAAGATTGTGGTAGCATTTTAGAGAGTTAGAGGAAGATGGCTTCTGTTGAAATACAGCATGGAAAAGGAGAAGAAGGAGGCAGAGGCACTTAATAAACATTTCCCTTTTGCTAAGCCCTGTGCCAAGGGTGCCATGAGCCTTAATTGATTTAATTCTCAAAACAACCTTTTTTTGGGAGTTACAAATATTATCCCAATTTTACTGGTAAAGAAACTAGGGCACAGAAATGTTTAAGAACCTTACTCAAGCTTCTAGAGCTTATACATCTCTCTGTACAGTAGAAATGAAATTCAGTCCCTGGTCTGTCTGATTTCAGAACTAAGTTCACAACCTCTACTTCAGAGTGTTTCCCAACTTACCCACTAATAAGATTTATTTATAGTGCTTCTTAAAAATATGAGCAACCAAAACCATCTTGAACTTACTAAATAAGTATCTCCAAGGGCAAAGTCTTGGATTTGGTTTTATTTTTAAGAGACACTCCTCAGATGGTTATTTTATTTTTTAAAGCAAGTTTGAAGGACAGTGCCTGCCACTGCACATTTATGGCAGACATTCCATTATAAAAATATTGGTTGGAGCTACAAGATTTCTCTTATCAAAGAAAGTAGTATAGATGATTTATTTTAAATCATTGAATAATTTTCTTTGCAAAAATTCCTAGAAAGAAGAGTACATACTAATGTGTGCTTGTAAGATAAATATGAACTGTATTTAAATGGAAGAATAGATATGTAGAATAGATACTGTAGAATAGATGTGAGATGAATAATATTTGTAAAAAATGAAATTACTGATTTGTTAAAAGGTTGTTTTAAAAAGCCATAAATATGTTGAATTCCAATTAATGTTTTATTACATAAAAGGTGGTTAATCTCTAAAAGGAAAAACATTAAACCTAATTGGATTTTTAAATCTGAAAAGCCCACAGGGAAAGGCTTTTCTTGATTAAAAAATTTAAATTCATTTTACAGCACACACTTTGGTCAGGGTTAGGGAAGGGTAATTAAATTCTTGTGAAAGATTCACTAATTACCACCAGAGAAAAATCAGGTTAAACAAACTTTGAACTTGGAAGAAATGCAAAAATATTTATCAGGTGTAGTGGAACCTAACACTATAAATACTATGATGATCTGTTTAATATTTATATTTAAATTCTATCTTAAGATAGCTTTCACAGATTTTTTAAGGTTTTCATGAATATTATCAGGTTGGCTATTTTAGATTTAGATTTATTCAGCTTTATAGTACCCTTCAAAACCACAAAATTTAGTAAGTGCAATGTGACTTTATTCTGGAATGATGGGTTTTATGAAAAGTATTTCATAATAAAGTTTGCGATTTTAAATAATTGATGTTCATTATGTAGGGTGCCCCATTGCCTCAAAATTCAATGCTTTTTGTATTAGTTTCCAAAACACTCTAAACATTTTGAAACTTTTTGGATCCATAGTGAAAACTATTACTTTTTTAGGATTATTTTCTCTAGAAAATATACATATAAATCAATTAAAATCTAAATTGGCTAAATTGCTAGAAATAGTTTTTGAAACATACTAGGGATACCAAATATGTATGCACATTCTAAGACATATTTTCTATGCATTATTTTCAGAGTCCAGTTTAATCATGGTAGCAATGGGTTGTGTGATGTTCACTCAAAAGATGGCACTAATCAAATGAATGCTAGCCCCACCATGTGATAGGTAGGACAGTAAAAGAAAAATGATGGAAGCACAGTTCGTTATAGGACTGCAAGATCATTTTGACCTGGCCTTTCATTTTGAGAACATTATGGAAGTACAATGACAATGGAAGCATGAGTGAGTGAGTACACAACAGAACCTCCAACACACCTCACAACTACATGCACTTGTGATATGTTTGAGATGCATTGTACTGTGTGTGACATGCCCTAGGGATGATTCAGAGTGCCTCATACAGCAATGAGGCCTGCTCCTTACGCTATGGTGTTGGAATTGCTTCCATGCTCACCACAGAAGGTCTACCAAACAATGTGCACATGAGACAAGAGTTAGAAGAACAAGTGTAGGACACATTCTTAAAACAGCAAGATGGAAAGTTTTTGTCCTAAGATTATTACATGCACTGAATGAAGAGGATGCTGATAGAAGAGTGTAGCATTCTCCATAATCAAAAGTGTCTGCATACTGATGGCAAGCACTCTGAGCATCTTTTGTAATTGCGGAAGTCAAACATGACTTTTATTCCTCTATTGTTATAGGTATATACCAAGTAGTACAATTTTAATACAATATTTTCCTTTGTTAAAATGTACATATTTTGAGGGGCACCCTCTGTATTTTGTAACCCCATGTGATATAATTCTTAGTGATTATAAGTTGGGCAAAAGGGACAAAGTGTTAGTTTAGGTGCTTTTTAGAATTTATTTCCGGTGAGAATAGAGATTGAGATTTGTCACTGAGGAGCTTCTTTTTCCTCCTATAGTGAGAAGAAAGGGGGTCATTCAGGCAGATTCAGAATTTAGGGGTAGAACTCCAAATGCCAAACTTCAGATTGTGCCAATTAACCAGTATGCTTCAAGACTTAAAAGGAAAGCATCACTCACTCGGGACTTGGTAGTATTAAACTGCAAATTGAGAGAGACCTCTGATTCGAGGGGAGCATCCCAACAACCTAGTGGCAGGCCAATTACCTAACCTTAAGTTTTTAATAAATCCTGTCAAAGGCTTCTGTTATCTACTTTTCCTAGAGGGATGGTAAGGAGGAGTCCATTCATCCCAAGAAACCAAGAGGGCACAAGTCGACCCAAGGAAAGTTCATGTTCAGTTAAACTTGGCGAACCATGAGCTTATTGGGACTGCTCATGGGGGCCTGGGTGACTCATGGATAGCAGTACAGCTCCACGATCATGAAGGAATCCTCTGAGGAATTCCCACCCAGTGACCCCACAAAAGGCTGCACCACTGGTGAGTCCTGCCCTCGGCCAGTCATCTCCCCCTTATATAATGGTCAGAGACATGGGAGGAAGGAGTCTCATGAGGGCCTTGCTTTGTGGCCCTCCCTGACCCTCCACTTGGGAACACTAACAGGCCTCCACCATCGTAAGTACAACTCTCAGCTGTATAGCATATCCTACTGAGTGGCTGTGACTACTGGCCAGGGTCTTCTAGGTCATCACAGCTCTATTTTAAGATGCCAATAGTCAGGTATACCCCAAAGGAATATGTTACTCTTTAGACACTGATGGTCATATCCAGCTTGGAGGCATCTTTTACACTACAGTTTCTGTGTGGGGGGGGGGGCTTAAAAATAAGGAATTAAGTCCATGTTGAAAGGCAAAGTGAACTGCACAAAGCTGGAGGAACATGGAAAATTGGATATAATGAGAAAAGATGTCTGGAGCAATAAGTTTAAACCAAGAACTAAATAGTAGTACCAAAAATTCTCAGAAATTCAGAGAAGACAATTGACCTTATGAAAACATGATAGGGGAGAGAGCTCATTCTTTAAGAGCTGCATTTCCACCTTTAGCCCCCTGATTTTCAACAAAGCTGCCAAAAACATACATTGGAGAAAAGACAGCTTGTTCAACAAATGCTCCTGGGAAAATTGGAGCACATGTAGAAGAATGAAACTAGATCCCCATCTTTAACCCTGTACAAAAATCAACTCAAAAATGTATCAAAGACCTTAACATAAAATCTAAAAGTTTGAACCTGCTACAGGAAAACATAGGAGAGATGCTTCAAGAGGTAGGATAGGCAAGAACTTTCTTAAAAGAATTCCAATGGCCCAGGAAATAGAAGCAAGAAATGACAAATGGAACTGCATGTAATTGAAAAGCTTCTGCATACCAAAGGAAACAATTAACACAGTAAAGAGAGATCTTATAGAATAGGAGAAAATCTTTGCCAACTATACATCTGGCAGGGGACTAGTATCTAGAATATATAAAGAATAGAATTAAAAAAATTAAATACCAAATGACCAATAATTAAATTAATAAATGAGCAATTGAGTTGAATAGAAGGTTCTCAAAATAAGAAATATTCCAAACAAATACATGAAACAATGTGGTCCAGCTATACCACTCCTGGGTACATACCCAAAGGACTCAGTCTTCATACCATAGAGACAACTGAACTTCTATGTTCATTGCAACTTTGTTCCTGATAGCCAAGATATGGGATTGGCCTAAATGTCCATCAACAGATGAATGGACTTTAAAAATGTGGTATAGCTAGGTGCATTGTTGCATGCCTGTAATCCCAGCAACTTGGGAGGTGGAGGCAGGAGGATCACAGGTTTGATGGCAGAGGCACCCTGTGCAATTTAGCAAGACCCTGTCTCAATTTTAAAAAATAAAAAAAGGGTCGGGGTATAGTTCAAGGCAAAGCCCTTGCAAAGTATGTGTGAGGCCCTAGATTCAGCCTTTAGTACAACAAAATAAATAAATAAATAAAAATTTTCAAAAGGTGGAGCTCAGGGTGCAGATCAGTGATAAAGCACTCACACATTATGCACAAAGCTCTGGGTTCAACTACCCCCCAAGTACCACAAAAAATGTGGTATATATATATACACAATTAAAGTTTATTCAGTTGTAAACAAGAATAAAAATATGTCACTGCAAGAAAATGGATAGACCTGGAGATCATTAAGGAACATAAGCCAGACTCAGAAAGACAAATACCACATGTTCTCTCTCATGTGCAGAATCTAAATTTGAAAGAAAAAACAAATAAGAATAAAAAATAAAACATACATATATGGGACTGGAAAGTAGAAGGGGGGAATCCAGAAAGGGGAGGGTGATAGGAGGGGGAGGGAGCAACAAGGGGGGGTCATGATGTAAGGAAGAGCAAAGTACATAATATAACTGTATGGAAATACCATAATGAAACCCATTATATAGAATGTTAATAAATAGATAAACTAATGCAACTTTTAAAAAGAGTTGCATTTCCAAAGAGGAATTCTGTTTCAACCTGGGCCACAGTCTGGAATACACACTTGTAAGCCATGGTCACTTGGCAAATTATACCTCATTACATAGGAAAACCAAAAACATGAGAATGGTCCTGTCTAAGAGAGAAGAAGCCTGCAGCCATAGCCCTGTGGCATCCAATCCCGTCAGATCTTGGAAGCTAAGCAGGGTCAGGCCTGGTTAGTACCTGGATGGGAGACCGCCTGGGAACACCAGAAGCTGTAGGCTTGGGAGAAGGACCTGGCAACCCCCTCCCAAGAATCAATCTGCCATTGAAAACCCTATGAACAGCAGAGAAGCACTGACAATAGTGTTTCCCCTGTTGTACAGAGGGTCGCTATGAGTCGGATACCGACTCGACAGTACCTAACAACAACAACAACAAGAGAGAAGAAAAATGATAGGAACTGAAATTAAGACAGTATCTATCCAATGCAAATTCTTAAAAATCCTTTTCACAATACCACTTACACTTTCAGACTTTGGCCCCCTTTGCTGACTCCCTATCATGAGCATTTGAGTATGTGATGTAGGAATGCTACACCCTGGAGGCTGACTGGTACTTATATGCTATGTTAGTGAGCTTTCCATAGCTGTGACCAACATCCCCAAGAGAACAACCAAACGGAGAATTATGTATTTTGTCTCCTGGTGTTAGAGGTTTCAGTCCATGGGCATTTGGATCCATTACTTTGGGCCTGAGGTGAGGTGAAGTTGAATATCATGGTGGCAGCTGCCTGTGAAGGAAGAGGCTGTTCCCCTGATGGTGGACGGGAAGCAGAGAGGGCAAGGGACAAGAACCAGATATAACCTTCAAATGCACACCTCCAGAGACCTACTTCCTCCAGCTAGGCCCCAACTTGTGAGGTTTCCACCACCTCCCAAAATAGTGTCATCACCTGGGGACCAAGGATTCAATGTATGCATGTGTGTGGGGCATTTCATATTCAAACCATCACATAAGCATGGTGTCCAGTGAGGCAGTGTAGGACAGTTCCTGGCTCTACAACTGGCTAACTTCTGCTGCTGTCATCTGTGGCCCATGGGAATTTGGCCTATTCTTTCTGAACTCAGTCAGGACCTGGAGAAAACTATGACACCCATGAAGACTGGTGGTTACTCTATTCACTTCAGACCAGGTTGTCCGTCTCGAAGTTTATGTGACTGGACAGATCCCAACTACAGGAGTCCCTTCTGACAATCCACCCAGCCCCCACTACACATACTCTCAGTAGATCTGAGGCCTAACAGAGTTGCCCAGGAACCCAAGACATCTGGAGAGAGGCAAGAAAATGAGAGCTCTGGCATCCATCTTTCTCTATCTCTTTTATTTCTAATAATAATAAATACAGACAAATATATTTTTCTGAGATACATTTAAATTAATTAACAATTATCTTATAGAATTGAATATGGTTAATATGTTTAATATGGACTTGCAAAAATGCTGATTTTATTTCTTACAGTACATGACAAAAGCCTACATTCCACTAACAGAGAAATGAAGTTACCTGTGTATGCAGTGTAACTAGCTTTGAGCATTATCTCCCCCAAGTGGGAAAAAGATCACTGCAGCTATTATGCTCCTGTGAGGAAGAATGGGGGTTGCATATGTCTAATGAAACTTGCAATCAATGTCCTACCCATTATTCCTTTGAAAGGAAGCACAGAATTAGTTATTATAGTTGAAATTTATGGAAAACAATCTCCAAGCACTAAAAGTTTAGGTGGATAAATGACTTTGAACCTATAATTTCACTTTCGAGAACCAGCTACACCTACTCAACTATACAATCAACTATACATGCTCTCCAAGGTTCAGCAATATACTATATCATGTGATTTTACTCTCACAAAATACATCTGTTTAACAAAAAAACAAAAACAAAAAGTTGAAGTTGCACAAACTACCTAAACCAATTTTCTCAGATGTTGAACATAAGCAAGATATCAAATATTATAAAAATAATTAACATATACATTTGTAGATAAAGCACTATGTAGTAGCATTCTAAAATGTAAAACATTCATATAAATTAAAATAACTTCCTTTATACATGAAAATAAGTTTCAAAAGGTACAGATACATCAAACTCATTCTGTAGTAATATAACTATTAATAAATATATTTTGCTTCACATATTGCTCAATAGAATACCAGTTTGTTGGATAGATTACTACATGACAGGCAATGTGTTAATAATTGCTGGGTCCCAAAATGATAACAATATGTCCCTATGCCAATGAGCTTCTAGTTAAATGGAGACAACAGACATGTAAAGAAATAGTTACATAATGTGATACTAATTAACAGAGGACTGTACTCTGGATTATTTTAGAAAATTTGTTACCTTTGAGTCCAATACCATAATTTGTTGAGCTAGTTATATTTTTGTTGTCAAAGTTAATGAAATGAATAAAATTGCCTGGTCCATAGAATTACTTAATTATGGCCTCATTTTTTAGAAATATTATATTTTATCCACCTGGACTAACAGCACAAACAAATCTCCAAATTTAGGTAGTTATTACTATGAGGCTTGTTTACACTGATCTGTGAGCAAATTGTCCTCTTACTAACCACCAAAGACAGAAATGCTTTGGTTTCTATTTTTTTGGTAGACTTTCTGGTTTTGGTGGGGTTTTTTTTTTTTTTTTTTTTTTTTTAGAAGTGTTTTAAAAATTTTGAAAAGTATCTAATGATAAAGGTTAATATTCACATTTGGGCTTTAAGTTCCTCTCCCTGAAAATAAGTGTTTGTGATTATGTTGATGGAGAGTAGATAGTATGAGGACAGAGACACAGCAAGGCTCTAAACTTTGTGGGACTTATAAGAGTTAGCAAGAGAGCTAGGTGAAACAATGCGATGTTAGAATTACTAAGTAGACTGGGAATGGAGAATGAGGCAAAATCCACATGTGAAACAGACCCTGAAATGCTAGTCAGGCTCACTCACCAAAAAAGTGATACAACAAGGATAGATTCTCTATGGCAATTCTGCAAGAAGGCAAGTAACCTAGCCATTGTGGGAGATGTTGAAGCCCTGAGCACTTGAACAAGAAGGAAAAGGAGCCCTTGTTTAGGAGGAAAAGGAGACTATTTTAAACACTTCACTTACTGGCATGCAGGAACAGCTATCTAGAACCAAGGGCTGGCTGGAAGTCAGTACAGTGAGGCAGAGTTGTTTTCAATGTTGGAAGAACTATCTAGTATAACTGTTCAAAAATAAACATAGTGATTCTTTGCCCTGAAAGCATTGAATTAGAAACTGGAAAAAAAATTATATGTCCAGGAGATTTTAGAATTTAAGATTTTCAATACTAGTTTGGAAGTTGTATTAGATTCCAAAGTTATTTTCAAATTTGAATGACTCTGTTACAAGAGTTATCTTTTGATAAATGTATAATAACATCATCCTGTGATTAAATTCCTATTTTGATATTAAATTTGGTTAGGCATCAGAGTCATCCAATAAAATTTATAAGCACATTTACATTTTTTAGATGTAAAGATCTCTGTCAAACTAAGTATTTCCCTGAAATCACTACCTTTGGCTGTATAAGTTCAATTTCAGGGAAATGACAATAATTCAGCAAAAGGATTTTGTACTAGTCTTTCCATTTTTATTCACATAACAAACATGCACCTATGGTAAATAGAAGGAAAAATCCCAGTTAGTAGCTCACTGTAAATGTCAGCACCATTTACAGAGTTTTCCTGAGTGATAAAAAAGAAAAGAAACTAATAAGATGAAAGAAGAAAGAAAGAAAGAGAGAGAAGGAAAAAGAAAAAAATTCCCCTTTAATGAAAATGCTCCTCAAATGATGTAGTTTTAACATTACAGTCCTACTGAAAAATCTTGAATATGTAGAACCATTGAAATCAGAATATCTAAAATGCTAAGTAAGTTGGAGGAGGAAGCAATGAGTAATATATAAGAAAGTTGTTGAGATCAAATTGTGTAAATAGTATGTAACAATTTTTGGCCATGCTAAAATACTCTTGTGTGTGAAACTATTGGGCTAATAACCTGTTACATGCCATAGTCTTTGATAAACAGTCTCATTCTAAAAGAGGACTTTATAAAGTTGTTTCTTACCCTGAAAAGAAACCTGCTTCCTTATAAATTCCAGCCTTTGTTTTTCTCATTGCCCTCCAAAACTTCGCCCAGGAAGACATTTTAGAATCTTACACTTCAATTCCAAATACAAAGGAGAAAAATTTCCACACCACTGGATCCTATTAAACTGAGAATAATGATCTTAAATTAACACTATATATTAAATTACATACTCAATCATGATAACATTTATAGCTTCTAAATATCAAAATATTAAGCAGATATATCCCTCTGCTTGTCTTTGATTTGAAAATGATATACTGTGAGCCAAGCACACTGAACACATATTCAGTTGCTTTTAGGAAATAGGAAAATGGAATCATATTGCATATGTAGTTGCTCTCAAATATTTTAGCTTCCAAGGGTAGCTTATAATGAATACTGCTATGATAAAGACCTCTTTCCTTCCCAATACCAGAGTTGAGTATTATCAGAATGTAGTTAATTTTGATTATGTAAATATTTTTCACACTACTTAGTCTCAAAGGCTGTACATGAACAAAAGGTGTACCATATTTTAATTCAAGTTTGAAGATCACTCCAGGAATATCTATCAACTTTGAATTGATTGCATATGTTAAATTTAATCTTTTTTATATTTAATAATGCCTTATACATAATTTCAATTTTAGAAGATAGTACAATATTCAAATATTTTGCATGCATAATCCAAATTAGTGGAGTGAGACACATGACAATGGATTTAAATGTTAAATAGAATTTTTCCACAGGAATTTTAACAGTCTGGATAATGAGAATAATTGTTTTGTCTCTTATGGTTAGTACTGGCTGAAGGAGATAATGAAATGAAAACATACTTAAAAAAAAAAAAAAGACTAAGAAGAGGCCATAAAGGGAGGTTAGTGATGTTATTTTCCTCTACCTAACTTTAAAGACAGGAAAAAATGGCTCCTTCTGGAGGTACTGAGAATAGATTTGAGGAGTCACTGAGATTTGCATGTCAGAAATCCAGAATGAAGAGGCCAGTGTGATATATTTTGTTCTTAGACCCTGAAGCCATCGTGATTGGCAAGAACAAAGGTTATAACCAATTTAGTCACTGACCCCATGTGGTTGGGTTCCTTGAGCTTCTGAAGACAAAACCATTTTTTTTTCTTTCCTTTCCTTCCTTCTTCCCTTCCCTTCCTTTCCTTTCCTTTCTTCTCCTCTCCTCCCTCCCTTCCTTCCTTCCCTTAGGGGTTGAACCCACAGCCTTGCACATACTTTGCAAGAGCTCTACCACTAGACTGCATCCCAATCTATTTATTTATTTAATTTATTTATCTACTTATCTATTTATTTAAATTTTGAGACAGGGTCTCATTAATTTATGCAGGCTGCCTCTGGCCTTGAACTTGAGATCCTCCTGCCTCAGCTTCCTGACTTGCTGGGATTAGAGGTGTGCGTTAATGCATCTGACCAGAACCATTTTTTATAGCTAAGTGACAGTGCTACAAGGAGGTGCAAAATTAGAGGGAAGATCAGTTAGTGGAGCCATGCCCAGTACCAGTTGCTGCAGTGACAAAACAAAAAATAAAATAAAAGTGAGGTAAAGTAAATAGAGGAGGAGTTTGGGCTTTTATGACTAGGCACAGAATTCCCAGAGCAATTGTAGCAATAAGACAGAAAAACTGCATTAGATATAGGATTAAATCAAATGAAGAGAGAGCCCACTAGGTCTTCATAACAAGGATACTTATAAAAATATTACCATAAATCAATGGCCAATGAGAATGGTGAAAATTAAGATGATACAATAATGAAATAGTATCAGGAAGGGATTCAGTTTTGGTTCAGTTTGTCCTTTCTGGAAGAGATGAACAATTGCTAGAGTCAGTGATGACAATATTTATTTTAAACATATTCTATTAATATATGCTTTACAGTTCAGTAAATCCACATATGATCTTTCTCAAATAATTTGTTTTCAAAGCCACACATACACACAGAGAAGCATCCACTAATTTTTCTTTTTTCTTAAACACACATATAGAAGAAAGGGCAGAGCCAACTAACCATGTGCTTAGACAGAAAGGCCACCAATTGTACAGAGTACTTTTTGTGTAACTGTCATCTCATTAGAGATGGCATCTGACTTTGGAATGGCATGAAAATGTACTCTAATATTCTATTGAATTTTGAAAAATATATGTGAAACTTATGTTTTCACAAATTTATATGGTAAAATAAAAGGACCTTAATTTAGGTATATCTCCATTTTACATTTACTACAGATTTGCATTAACTACTGAGTACAAGAAAATACATTTGGTTCCAGAGAATTAGAACCTACACATTACCTGAGATGTAAATCAGGGATCTTAAAATCTAAAACTCATGTCTTTTAAATGGATTAAAGAAACACACTCTCTAGCAAGGCAGA
This sequence comes from Pedetes capensis, assembly GCA_007922755.1. Lineage (NCBI taxonomy): Eukaryota > Metazoa > Chordata > Mammalia > Rodentia > Pedetidae > Pedetes > Pedetes capensis. The sequence goes on from VMDO01001736.1 coordinate 164,996, forward strand.
AACATCCAGCTGAAAACAAGGATGATCAATATTCTTTCATTGTTTGAGTTAAAGATTCAACATCTAAGCAGATGCAGGTTATGAATGCTGAAATCAATACTAAAAGTCTTAGTCATTTTTTTTGTAATTTAGAAAGTAACACTATGAATAATTTACTGAAACTATAAACCAATTTGGTGCTTTATAATTGGTATATATCATCACAGAAAATCAAATCCTGAAATTTATTGCAACACAAATTTGGATAAAGTTTAAGAAATATAACAATGATCCACTTATCTAGAGGTCAAAATTCCTATATTCTTAATTATGTTGGGGCTTGACATTGATATAGAAAAGTTATAGAAAACTACTCCAGTATCCAAGAATATCACTCAGTGGGTGGCATATAAACATAAACTCAGGCCCAAGTGTAACTAATAATTAAATCGAGAATATTAATTTACTGAATTAGTTTGAACTAGAAAGATATGATACTAGAAAGATACAATACTGCTAAAAATTGAAACCAAATGACACTAAAAACTAATAGAATCAGCAGCTTAAAAAGATTTAAGTAACTTCTGATGGCGTGGCATTATAACATGGTATGGTATGCTCTTAATGAAGAGTTGAATCATAAAAAAGCTAAACTAAGCTGGGCAAGGTGGCTCACGACTGTAAACCCAGAGACTCAGGAGGCAGAAACAGAAAGCCTTTGTAATTTAGCAAGAACCTGTCTCAAGATAAAAAATGTAAAAAGGGGCTGGGGGTGTGGCTCAGCAGTAAAGTGCTTGCAAAGAATGTGCAAAGCCCTGGGGTTGAGCTGCAAAAAACAAAAACAAAAACAAAAACAAAAACTATGTTTTGCATACTGTTTAGAAGGATGGGGAAATTTATTTTAGAAAACTTTCTGGTCAAAAAAATGGCAAAGGGAAACAAGGGTTCAAAAGAAATTAACCAATGATCAAGAATAGAAATTCAATAGCTCATATACCTGTAGTATTCAGACAAGCTTCTCATCAATTTCTAATTTATCTTTCACATCACATAATATAGAGTGTATACTTCATTTCTACTAACCCAGTAGATTTCCTCCAGTTAGTACAAATCTATGAGCTTTGACTAGCTTTCACTATCTTTCATGGATAAAGTACTTTAAAAATCAAACTGTCAAAGCCTATAGCTTTTATTTACATATGGAAATGCTAAGTATTATGGATTCTTAAAGATTAAATTATATTCAGTATAATTTTTAGTAATATGTACTGTGAATTTTAAATTCCTGGGAACTATTTAGCAATAGCATACATACATCGTAATTTCATAGCAGAAACATTTTGTTGTATTAAGATGTAAGGATCTTTTTATCAATCCTATGGTAAACAAATTTACTGTAAGTTTTTAGAACTGGAATCGTTTTAGAATATTCAAGCACATACTACTTTTAGAAATGATTAGAAAACCATGGGTCCCTGTATTTATTGAACTGAATCACCTGGCAGTAAAATTCAGTTAAGGCTCTTGGCATTGGTGAAACTTCTTCCCATTCTGACCTGCTGCTGTGGTAGACCTGTACTTCGTCTGTGATTTCATCTGGTGCATAATCACCACCTAATATATAAATCTTATCTTCAATTCCAATTGCACCTGCATTAAAGCCAGCACATTCAAAAGACCCTTCGCCCTTCCAAACACAAGTATCTGGACAGAAACTATACACCTTATAGGTGGAAAGGTCGCATATATACAGTGTGCAGTTTACCGGAACAGCTTTAATCAGAGTAGCATGAAAAAACTGCCCAAATTCCGCTACGAGCTCAGACCACTGATCAGTTGTGGCATTGTATTTAAAAAAACAATCAAGTGATGGGTTAAATGCATCTGCAATCTCTACCTCTGAGCCAAGAACATAAATTACATTTTGGCATGCACTTGCTTCTGGATAGTATATGCCTCTGGGTAATGGACTAACAGATATCCATTCTTTGGAAAGAGGATTGTAAGATTCAACATCTAAGAGGCTTTTAATGTCCTGAGATCCTCTAGTCTTTCCACCTATGACAAATAATCTATTGAGAGCCATAACTGATGTGTGCATGGTTCTTGGTGTTTTCATAGGTGATACCAAGAAGAAATCATTTTTGACCGGACAGTAGCACCAGGTTTGATCAGTGGCATCATGATAAGACTCAGCAATATGAAGTCGAACCTTTCTACCACACTTCCCTTTGCAACCACCTGTCAAGAATATTTTCTCTCCATAACTAGACAGACTAGACCCTGGCAAATCAATCAGATGTGATTGGGGTAGTATTTTCCATGAATCAGCTTTAATATTATAGCAAAATGTATACTGATTTTCTCCATTTTCCTCAGTTTTATGGATGAATATATATTTTTCAGTTGTGGATGGTCGAGCATCAGGAAAGAGTCCACTAGAACCTTGCACACACTTAATTGCATCCACAATTATGTCAAAACAGTTTGTGCTTTTGAGTAAAAACTCTTCATTGAGTAGACAGTCTTGAAGTGTGTCCTCAGATAATTGATGTAATCTTACTTTTTTAATCAAATGAGGCAGGTGCTTTTGCCTAGATTCTAAGTTGTGTTTAACCCAACTAAGGACGACCTTCAGTACTGTTTCTTCTTCGGGAACATTTAATTCATCTGATTCCAGGCATTTTTGCAGTACTCCAAAGTTCATCTCTAAGAAATCACTGGATTTAAATAATAAGGAAAAGTGATGTTGCACAAAGTACAATGCATGATCAAACAAACGGGTACAGCCATAGCTATCGGATATAGATAATAAATGTAAACAATTGACAAGATTAATGCTTTTTATTAAAAAGTCACTGCAAGCTTTGGATAGGAAGGAAACTTGAAGAAATGATGACAACTGGAAGAACATTTCCACATTATCATCTGTTATTTTTGTTTTTCCAGTATAGGCATAATCAAGAAATGCTTTTACTGCTTTGGAGGACAAATTAGTAATGGTAACACTTCCATCATCTCTTTCTTTCATGTTTACTTCAAACATAGCCCTGCAAAAATAAAGAACACAAAAGAACAAGTAAACAGGAATATTTTATTCCATATTTTTTCAATATTAAAGAGATTTCCTTTATCTTTACCTTGATCTAAAATATATTTATGAAATCATATTTTAATGACATCCTAAGAAATTATTTTAGTATCTAGAATAACTGTATATTGTGTAATTAATCTGCCAACACAGTACACAACTCCCACATTAAAAATATTCACAGCATAGCTGAGGTATAGAAACTAATCCAAAAAGACTATAAAAATGTTCAAATTTTAGATATTCATTTGTTCTTATATGTAATTCATAGAATTAGGGCAAATTTTTTCCAATGGCAGAATTTCTTTATGAATAAATTAATATCAACTGTGTTAGTGATATCTAAACAACTTACTTTAAAAATACAATGCTTTGGACCTTGAGTTTTAAAGATTTCTGTTAAATTTTGATTTGGTGGTAATGCAATGTGAAAGAACACAGTGAGATGTCAAACATCTCCAAGGAATTTGTCTATCTCTGTAGGGAAACCACCAAACAAGACATGTCTAAAAGGACACATTTTATGCAACCCTTTATGGAAAAAGAAATGTGACTTCATAAAACCAAACAGTAACAGTGTACCAAACCAAGCCAAAAAGGCAAAAATATGTTGGAGATGGATATGCAAATTTGAGTAATTAGGCCAGCTTGAAAGTTCTTCACAATAAAAAATTTTGATCCTCACATAGTAAAGTGGCTAGAATCTAAAGAACTGGGCTTTCTTGCTCCCAGCATAGGTGAAAATATTCCAGGGATGCCAAAAAATGGTTACACATTTTAAGAGATGTGATTTATACATTACTTTTTAAAATTGAATTGAATTACAGTAGCAATGTGTAGTACGGTATTTGCTGAAAAGATGGTGTTAATCAAATGAATGCTAGTGGCACCATGCACCAGGCAGGACAGTCAAAGAAAATGGCAGAAGCACAGATGTCATTTGAGGAGTGCAGGACCATTTTCAAGTGGCAATCAAAACTCAAGAATGTTGTGAAAGTTCAACACTGGAGGTGTGAATATGCAGCAGAACCTCCAGTACACCTAACAACTCAGGACAAGTTTGAAAATACAGTACTGTATGTGATGTACACAAGGGAAGGAAGATCTGGGAAGCCTCACAGGATAAGTCCTGCTTCTTCTATGTGGGTACCACTTTGAGCACCTCTTGTTATTGCAGGAGTCAAATGTGACTTGTATTCATCTTTTGTTATTGGCACACACTGAGTATTATAATTTTAATATAGTTTTTTTCTTTCTGAAAATGTTTGTATACACACACACACACACACACACACACATATATATTTTGTCACACTCTGTATATTATTTGGAAAAGTATGGACAGGGACTGAAATATCTTTTACTCTTCTTCTTGTTTTAATAATGGTCTGTATCTGTGCTGGTATTGTCCAAAATATCTTTGTGAACAGTGTCCTTAAGGAAACAAATTTACTTATTAGAGTCTACTCCAGAGGACAACTGAATCTATTAAGAGAGCACATCATTCAAGTGAAAAATATGAAGAGCTATCCAAATGAGGAATGCCCCTTAGAAAAAGGAAGGATGCTAAAGAACCTTCCTACTACACATTCAATTCTTCTTAAAACAAAGCCAAATAAATATAGTGATAGAATTATAATAATGTTACATATTATACAGGGGCTTTCGAAAATGTATATCCATTTAGGAAATATTACCTGTGATGACAATTATATTAGATTATTAAAACATCTATAGTCTGTTTGGGGTAATATTAAGACAACAGCTTCTAGAGACAGTTGTCTGAATTGAGTATCCAGCCTCTGCCCCTTATTAGCCATGTGATTCTAGGGAGAAGACTTTGCTGAGTTTCAAATTCTTCATTTGAAAATGGGGACACTGGTAGTACCTATCTCATGGGGTTATTGAGAGGAATAAATGAGTTAATCAATGCAAAGCATTAACTGTTGATGTTATTATTTTAAGAAAGCAAACATTTTCTTTTCTTTTCTTTTGTCGAACTAGGACGTTGAACCCAGGTCCTTGCATATACTTGTAAGTGTTCTACCACTGCTGCATTCCCAGCCTCCTTTGTTATTTTTTATTTTTATATTTTGAGAAAGAGTCTTGCTAAGTTACAGGCTACCTCTGGCCTCAAACCTGAAGTTCTCCTGCCTCTTCCTTCACAGTCATGAGATTTCTATCAGATTCTGTGTATCTTAAATTTACCATCAGCTTCCACATCTTCTTTCAGAAAACACATGTAAGATCATATTTACATATTTATCCTACTCTCTGTAAAGCATCCAGTTTAGGGCCTGGAGATGTAGCTCAGTGGTACAGTGCTTGCCTGGCATGCACACAGCCCTGGGATTAATCCCCAGCACTAAAGTAAAAAAGTCTGTATCCAGTTAACATTTTTAAATTTTTTACCATGTTATTATGAAGTCATTTCTATAAAATGTGTGATTCCTGTTCAATTTCTCATCCTCAAAGATTTCACATCTTACTCATAATTTTTATCGTCCAAACACATTGCAAAGGGCATTTATTATGTATTGTACATCTTTCTGACATTTTTAGTTTACATTTTTCCTCTCAATATTCCAGTAAGTACAGGTGATCATGACACGAGCTGTATGAAGTGGTCTTATCATATGAGTGTTAATGATCAAACTTTCTATATTTGTACATATGTACACATGAACTAGGTATTTGATAAAATATAATAAAGGATCTGTCATTTCTATTATTTCAAACAGGTTGAAAAATTTAAAAACCTGTATTGTTCTAACAGCAATTATAAAAAATGAAAAGCAAACTGAAAACACTAGGAGTAAGCTAAACAAAGCACTCTAGACAAAAACACTTAATAAAAAGCAACATAAAAAAAACCAAAAGAGTAGAGGAATGCAAGTTTAAATGCTCACATGAACTTCTTGTTTTATTAACATGAAAACAGTACAGGGAAATCAAGCTATATGTTCATGATAGAGTATTTTCATTTTTTGCTAGGTTTGGAAAAAATAATTACCTAACATTAACTGAATGTAATGGGAATTATGCTAATCAGTACTTACACATTATTTCATTTAACCCTTATAATGACCCTATGTGTTAAATCCTGTTTGTATTATCCTAATTTTTTACAAATGAGGAAGCTTAGGTCAGAAGAGGTTAGGTAATGTGGACTTAAGATCACAACTGTAGTGAGTGGTAGAGCTGGGATTTAGATTTAAGACACAAGTACTAAGAAATCAAGCACTTAACCATTATATTAGACATCTTCCTGTGAACAAGAGGCAATATGACAAGGATAAAGAAACAGAAAGGAGTTGTATGGAATAAAAACTGAACTAGAAAAGGGAAGACACAGGTGGCACCTCAGAGTGACACAGTGTAACACAGGGCCCAGTGGAGCTCACAGAATAACACAGGTTATCTGAGAGAAGAAATGAAACAACAGATGAAGACTTACAGTTTAACTAGAAAAACAGATGTCATGTTGTAGCCTCTCTGGCCCCAGCGGACTCTGCAGCACTGAGCCATTGCTCCCAAAATCAAAGCAAAACAAACAAAAAGCACAAACAAAAACTCTACAAAGGTCGGTGTTTAGCAAGTAGTAGATACCAAAAATGTTTGCTAAATGAAGTCTGGCTTATAAGATTTACTCTAAATGAGAGGTATAATTACATGCTTATAGAAAAACAGAGATTAAATGAAGGATTAAAAATAGTATAAATTCCATTGTTTCTGGATCTTAAATCTTACTGTGTTTTTACCAAGTTTTATCAAGTTTATTTATTAGAGATTTAAGTCCTACTTACTTTGCTTCCAAAATTGAACATAATGCAAAATACTGTAATTAGGATTTAAGTTTATTGCAGCCTGACTACGAGGGCTGAAGGCCAAGACAGACTTATTTCTGTACTGACTAAGAGGCCCCTCAGGATGGTATTACTTTAAGACAATTACCATACTAATGCAAGTAATGTGTCTGAGGCTCAATCTTGTAAACACAGACACCCACCATCATCACAAGGGATTCTTGCAGTGTTATGACTAGGACATTCCCTTTGGGGTGACTATATGGGGGAGGAAATTATATTTATATTTTTGCTAAGAGTGAGAACAATTTGGGTGCTCTAGAGAAATGCTTTTCAGCTAAGAAGTACTTTTTCCCACTAGAGGAATATCTTTGCCAAAGAGAGGAGAAATTTTTATGTCCACTGAGTTAGAATCACTCCCTCTGAATTAAACATGTATAGGATTGTTGTTGTTAGGTGCCGTCGAGTCGGTATCTGACTCATAGCGACCCTCATACGGTTTTCAATGGCTGACTGTTTCGGGATTGCCTTGGGAGTGGATTGCCAGGCCTTTCTCCCATTTTTTCGGTGCCGAGAATTGAACTCGGGACCTCAGAGACTGCAGTGCAGCACTCTACCAACTGAGCTAAATCCCAGCCCCTACATACAGGATACACAACTGAAATTTCCTTTCCTCTCAGACTCATTTTCTTTGAACTCTGCTTCCACTTTCTTTTAACTAGGCATTTCATCTTATTCTGAAATAATATAGGATAGGAATCTCACAAAGCTGACTCTAGATGAAAAAAGAATCTCCTCCCCCCACCCCAGAACATTTCAAGGGGCTAATATTCCATAGAACTTTGATGAGATATGGTACCCTAGAAAGATTTACATTTTTGAAAAGGTACCCTTAAGTTCTTCTACTCAAAAATCACTAGTTAATCCAGTTTTAATTGGCTTTTCTTTAAGAATTAAAACTTACTGCTGCATGCTCCTGTGAGAGAAAAATTGAGTGTAGTTATAACTTAGCTATCCATACCATAAAATCTGAAGCATAGATGAAGTACCTGAAAAAGTCACTGCATGCTGCTAGCACACAACGATGACATGGGATGACTTCATCATTCATGATTATTTTGAAGTCATAAAAGACATTTTGATCTCTAAAATTCTGCAGTACATTTAAGACTTTCTGTCCATGATCTTCTGATACAAGGAAGTCATTTTTCTTCTCAGATGAAATTCCATTACATGATCTTCGTTCATAGAAATCATATGATTTATCCATAGCCAATTCCACCCAGTCTTAGAACTAGAATAAAAAATAAAAACAATCATTGATGTAGTAAAGACCTGATGAAAATTTCAAATATCTGTATTTTCCCTCTTAGTGTCAAAATAAAAACACTACTAACAACAGATGACAGTAAACTGTGCTCTAAATATTAGTTTTCATGAAATTTAATAACAAATTCCTTTGAATTTTCACAAAGGTTGAGCTCACTGGAATTATATATTATTAAGGCCTAATATTCATTGCTATACAATTGTATTAAAAATCAAAATTTACAAATTGTATAAATGCATAGCATATCTAGGATCTCACTGCATGACTGGTGTTATTGTTACTATAAGTAATGTTATTTGGGCAGTTCCTAGAAGAGATCAGTGACTTGGTAATTACTAAGCTGAACTAAGTTGCAGAATATGACAGTGGAGTGAGGTACAGGAACCATTAGGGTAGTTTTAGAGCAAGACATCTTCTGATTGTTGTTGTTGTTAGGTGCCCTCGAGTCAGTGTCCAACTCATAGCAACTCTATGTACAAAGGACAAAACATTAATGTCATGCCTTTCTGCTATTCATAGTGTTTTCAATGGCTGATTGGTTTTTTGGGGAGGAGTGGGTTGCTGGGTACTTCTCCCAAACTTATAGCACCTGGTGTTCCCAGGCAATCTCCCATCCAAGTACTAACCAGGTCCAACCCTGCTTAATTTCTGAGATATCTCCCTCCCTCTCTCTCTCTCTCTCTCTCTCTCTCTCTCTCTCTATATATATATATATATATATATATATATATACATATGCAATGTATATACATATACAAAACAAAAAAAGGAAGAGTAGCTATCTTTATATCAGACAAAGTACACTTCAAGTTAAAACTAGTCTGAAGAGACCAAGGTCACTGCATATTATAAAGAGAATATTTGATTAAGAAGATTGTTGTTGTTAGGTGCCATCGAGTCGTGTCCGACTCATAGCAACCCTCATAGGGTTTTCAATGGCTGATTGTTTCGGGATTGCTTTGGGAGTGGATTGCCAAGTCCTTCTCCCATTTTTGTGGTGCTGGGAATCGAACTCAGGACCTCAGAGACTACAGCGCAGCACTCTACCAACTGAGCTAAATCCCAGCCTGATCAAGAAGGTATAACAATTATAAGTATATGTGCATCAAAAACTGGTGCATCCAACTTCATTTAAAAAAACACTACTAGATTTAAAGGAACAGATAGGTCCAGATACAATAATAGTGCGAAACTTCAATACTCCACTCTCATCAATAGACAGAACATCCAAGTAAGAAATCAAAAAAGAAACTTTAGAGTTAAACACCACAATAGATCAAATATACTTAATAGACATATACAGAATATTCAACCTCCAAACAACAGAATACACAGTTTTCTTGGCAGCCCATGGAACTTTCTCTAAAGTAGATCATATTTTAAGCCAAAAGTCAAGTCTTTACAAATACAAAAAAATCGAAATAATGTCATGTATCTTATCAGAACATAATGGAATAAAGCTAGAAATGAACAGCAAAAGCAATTACAAAAACTATAAAAATACATAGAGAATGAACAATACACTCTTAAATGATAAATGGGTACATGAAGAAATCAGAGCGGAAATAAAAATTCTTAGAATCAAATGAAAATGAAAATATAACCTAAGAGAATCTTTGGGCTATAGCAAAGGCAGTTTATAAGAGGGAAGTTTATAGCAATGGGAGCCTACATTAAAAAGTCATAGTAGGCTCAAACAACTTAATGATGCACCTCAAGCTCTTAGAAAAAGCAGAACAAAACAAAACCCAAAAGCAGTAGACAGAAATAATAAAGATCTGAACAGAAATTAATGAAATGGAGACTAAAAGAATAAAAAGAATTGATCAAAGAGTTGGTTTCTTGAACAGATAAACAAGATCGACAAATCCTTAGCCAAACTAACCAAAAGAAAGAAAATACTTAAATTAAGAAAATTAGAGATGAAAAAGGAAACATTACAAGAGATACAAACTCCCGAGAATCATTAGGGAACACCTTGAAAAATTATATTTCAAAATCTGGAAAACTTAGAAGAGATGGATAAATTTCTAGACACATATGAGCTGCCAAAATTAAGTCAAGATGACATAACTTAGACCTATAATGAGCAGTGAGATCAAAGCACTAATGAATCTTCCCAAAAAGAAAAGCCCAGTACTGGATGGAATCACTGCTGAAGTCTACAAAACCTTCAAACAAAAAATTAGCACCAATGCTTTTCAAGCTGTTCCCTAAAATACATATGGAAAGAACACTACCGTATTCATTCTATGAACCCAGTATTGCCCAGATCGCAAAATCACATAAGGATACATCAAAAATTTTCTTGATGAACCTAGACACAAAAATCCTTAACAAAATACTTGCAAATCTATTTCAACAACACATTAAAAAATCATATGCAATGATCAAGTTGGTTTCATTCCAAGAATGCAAGCCTGGTTCAACATATGCAAGATAATAAATATAGCATATAAATAGACTCAGAAACACAGAAGCCACACGATCCTATCAATAGAGTCAGAAAAGGCCTTTGACAAAGTTCAACACCCTTTATGATAAAAGCCTTGAAGAAACAAGGAATTGAAGAAATGTACTTCAAAATAATAAAGGCAATATATGAAAAGTCTACAAGCAACCTCATATGAAATGGGGAAACACTGAAAGAATTTCTGTTAAAATCAGGAACAAGAGTGTCTACTGTCTCCATTGCTATTCAATGTAGTAACTGAACTTTTAGGTTTAACAATAAGACAAAACAAGGGGGAAAAAGGGATCCAAATAGGAAAAGAAGTCATATTATCCCTATGTGCAGATAGTATGAGACTATATTTAAGGACCCTAAAGACTCCATCAGAAAACTCTTAGTGCTGATAAACACTTTTAGTAAAGTAGAAGGATACAAAATCAACATCTATAAATCAGTAGCTTTTCCATATACCAATAAAGACCAGGTTGCAAAAGAAACCAGGAAAACAATCTCATTCACAATAGCTTCAAAACAAAATACCCTGGGATAAACCTAACCAAAGAGGTGAAACATCTCTACAAAGAAAACTTTAAAACACTTAAGAAAGAAATTGAAGAAGTAACCAGGTGGAAAGACCTCCCATGCTCATGGGTTAAAAGACTTAACATTGTGAAAATGGCTACATTAACAAAAGCAATATATAGATTTAATGCCATCCACACCAAAATTCCAATGACATTCTCCACAGAAATAGAGAAAACAATCCTAAAATTCATAGAGAATCACAAAAGAATCCCAATTCCTAAAGTGATCCTGAGCAGAAAGAACAATGCAAAGGGCATCACAATTCATGATTTCAAATTATACTACAAAGCCATAGTAACAAAAACTGCATGGTACTGCCACTGAAACAGACATGTAGACCAATGGAACAGAATAGATGATTGAGAAATAAAACATGCAACTATGTTGTTTTATTGTCAGATGCCGTTGAGTCAGGTCCAACTCATAGTGACCCTCACAGGGTTTTCAATGGCTGATTATTTCAGGACTGCTTTAGGAGTGTATTGCCATGGCCTTCTGTTTATGCAGTGCTAGGGATCGAACTGAAGGCCTTAGAGAGTGCAAAGCAGCACTCTACCAACTGAGCTAAACTCCAGCCCCATGCAGCTATAGCTAAGCTGTTGTTAGGTGCCCTCGAGTCAGGTGCCACTCATAGTGATCCTCATAGGGTTTTCAATGGCTAATTGTTTCAGGATTGCTTTCAAAGTGGATTGCCAGGTCCTTCTCCTGCAGCTATATCTATAGTATCTGATATTCAACAAAGGTGCCAGAGTTGGAGAGAAGACACCCTTTTCAACAAATGATGCAAAGAGAAATCTATATCCTCATGTAGAAGATTGAAACTAAAATCTTTCTCTTACCTTGCTACCTTCTGGTAGCAAAAAAAATCACTTCAAAATGAATCAAAGTCTTTAATATAAAACCTGGAATCTTGAAACTGCTAGAAGAGAACATAGGAAAAACACTTCAAGACACAGGCATAGAACAAGACTTTCTGAAGAGTATCCCCAAAAGCACAGGAAAGGATCCCAAAAAGGACAAGAAACAAGAGAAAGAGTTGACAAATGGGATAGCATGAAATTAAAAACCTTTTGCACAGCAAAGGACACACTTGTTGGAATAAAGAGCCTGCAGAATGGCAGAAAATCTTTGTCAGTTACACATCACGCACATTAATATATAGAATACACAAAGTATTCAAAAAATGAAACATGATAAAAGCAAAGTATCCAATCAAAAAAATTAACAAGAGATCTCAACAGAGACCTCTCAAAAGAAGAAATACAATTGCCCAACAGTCACATGAAAAAATATTCAACATCCTTAGCCATCAGAGAAATGCAAATCAAAACTACATTAAGATACCATATAACTCTGGTCAGAATGGCTACATCAACAAAACAACAAAAAAATGCTGGTGAGGTTCCAGGGAGAAAGGAACAATAAAACCCTGCTGGTAGGAATGCAGATTGGTGCACCCTCTATGGAAATCAATATGGAGGTTCCTCAAAAAGCTAAATGTAGAACTGCCATATAACCTGGCTATACCGCTCCTGAGCATATGGCCCAAGGAATATGTCAATATACCACAAAGATACCAGCTCATCCATGTTTATTGAAGCATTATTCACAATAGCCAAGATAAGGAATCAATCTAAGTGTCTACCAACAGATGAGTTTTGTTTTTGTTGTTAGGTGTGAGTTGGTTCTGACCCATAGTGACCCCATGTACAACAGAACAACAGTCTCTGACACTGTGCCAGGCACACGATCTCTTTTATGTTTAAGTCCATTGCTGCAGCTACTGTGTCATTCCACCTAGTTGAGGGTCCTTTTTTTGTTGTTGTTGACCTGCCACTCTCCCAAACATGAACCAGAGATCATCATTTTAAGCAAAATAAACCAGACCCAGAAAGATAAACATCACATGTTTTCTCTATGTGGATTGTAGACTTGAATATATATTCATTATTAATACATATAGGTCATGAAACTAAAGGGGGCCTATGTAAAGAAAGATAATGAACTAAAGAAAGGGGGTTGAGGGGATGAAGAAAGAGTAACAGGAGAAAAAAGAAAATATGACATGTAGTCCTTACAGCAAAATCAGGATGTATATAGATAGATATGCTCACAAAAAAGACATGCAAGTAGAAGGGGGACCACTGATGGGAAGGGAGGTGCTAGGGGAGAGCAGTCATGAGAAGGTAAGAGGGACATGAACACGAGCAATGTACAATGAAATGTGTGTATGGAAATGTCATAATAAGAACCATTAAACTGTACATTAAAAATACAAACAAAATTTAAATAAATAAATGAAAAAAGTATAATTTGGGGTCAAAAAAGATGTTATTTGTATAGTAGTTATTATTTGGGTGTATGCCCAGCATTTCGCAGTCCCCTCCTATTCATTTACTTCTGGTAGCAAAGTAGACATTAAAGTGTTGATATAGTGGATTATAGTGGACTGGGATTTAGCTCGGTAGGGTGCTACTCTGCTGTCTCTGAGGTACCGGGTCTAATTCCTGGCACCCCAAAAATGGGAGAAGGGCATGGCAATCCACTCCCGAGGCAATCCCAAAACAATCAGCCATTGAAAACACTATGAGTGTCACTATGAGTTGGACACAACAAGAGGGCACCCAACAACAACAACAACAACTTGGTGAAGTATAGACTACATGCCTTGTGAGGTAAGACTTTCATAAGAAAATTGGTTTGAAAAAAATTAGAGTGGCCAATTATATTAGTTGAAGGCCAGATAATCATGAGTTTCCCCAACTGAAACTTTAGCTCCAAACACGAAAGTTTTCACCACCAAAAGCAAGGGAATGGGAAACCGAAAGCAAAAGAACACTGGGAGTTAGGTGAAGTAGAGAAATAGGAAAAACCCTGATTCTCAAGTACATTTCTGATCTGGTTATCCATTATTCGTAGTCACCTGGAACTTAGTGGCTTAAGACAATTTACTAACTCTCAGAATTCTGTGTTAAAAAGTTTAGCTGGGGCTTCTTGCTTGGGCCATTTATATAGCTCCATGTGGTCAGATGGCAGCTGTGGCTGAAGTCATCTTAAGGTCTGACTGGGTAAAATGTTCAATATGGTTTCCTCATTCACATTTCATTGAAAGGTTAGTTAAGGTAACCACTAAAAAGAATCTTTGATGATTTAGAGGTAGGATGGGGTGAGACTATTATAATGGGTTTAAGAGAAAATAATGGGCACAATTTGTGTAAATTATTTTTTTTAGGAAGTTCAACAAAGTGGGGACTAGAAGAGCAGGCAAGTATTAGGAAATTTTGATGTATTTTATTTTATTGTATATATAAAAGGTAAACAAAAAAGTATTGTTCAATTGTTCAGAATTACGAGGAAAATTTAACGGTCCAAAATCCTGGTGGAAAGATTCTTATAGATGCTTTATCTGAAAATGATAAGATAGAAAACATAAAATTTATAATATATGGAAGATTTGGAAACCCAATTATAATGCTTTATCTAATATATACACATATATTGTCCATTTTTACTAATTTATTATAATTATTAACATTAATTTTATAAATTAAATAATGCAGATGGGAGAAACTCGAGCATTTTAACATATTGAGAACAAAGGGCAAGTATGAAGGGAACTTTTGATAATGATGACATCTAAATCTGACATATTGGATCTTTAAACCAATGTCCTGGAGCATAATACTGCATGTAAAACTTCCATTTCTATTAACAGGTAGGCATTGATAGGCAAATAAATGGTTAGATAATGAACTTTTAGAGTTGCTTGGTAATACAATAAGACTGAAAGTACCAGGATTTATAACAAAAAAATTTGTATAGTTACCTCATTGAACAGTTATAATAATCAAGATTGGCATTAATAAAGTCTTTTTCGAACCCAGGGCTTTGCACATGCTAAATGTGCTTCACCTCTGAGGTGAACCCTAGTCCCATTTTTATTTTTTTATCTTGAAACAAGGTCTTGCTAAGTTGCTCAGGCTACCTCTGGCCTCAAACCTGTGATTCTCCTACCTCAGTCTCCCAAGTACCTGGGTTACAGATGTGTGCCAAACCACCCATAAAATGGGATCATTTTCAACACAGAAAATTAAGGCTCAGATTAAACAAGTCTAAGAACACAGAATTTGCAGAAACATGCTTGTTTCAAAGTCAATGCTCTTTATAATATCATTCTGACATTTTAATTTTTTTGATATGAGGTATCATCATTCAGCTCAGGCTGGCCTTGATCTCATGACCCTCCTGTCTCTACCTCCTGAGTGATGGAATTACAGGAGTGTACCACCACTCTCAGCTTAAAATCATTCTTGATAACAAAGACATATAGTAATGCTAACATTTGCTAAGAAAACAAGATGTGCCAGGCACTGGCCCATGTATTATAAGTGGTATTTAATTTCATTCTTATAACTATAATCCCCATGAAAAACAGAGACTCCTCCTTTCTCTATTTTTCCTAAGTACAACAGAAAACTATACATACATACAGACAGACAGACAGACAGACAGACACACACACACACACACACACACACACACACACACACACAATCACGAACAGAGGACGACTGAAAAGTAGAGATAAGCAAGCAGACTGGCTAGTAAATTCGGGACCTGAGGAACAACATGGTGGTGAGGTCCTTAGGTGTTCTTTCGCCTAAAATATTCCTGATACTAAAGAAGCTGAAAATCCTAAAATACCAGTATGCATGCACATAAAGAGCCTCAAAGAAAGCCCAGAAAATGAAAACTCTAGCAATGCAGGAACATTTTAGACAATAAACTGAGTTAAATAGGATAAAAAAAATTGTGGCTCTGGTATGACTTGAATATGAAATGTCCCCCACGGACTCATGTGTTTAAATGCCAGGCCCCCAGCTGGTGGCATAATTTAGGAAAGTTGTGAAAACATGAATGGAGGACAGGGGTCACTGGTGGCAGATCCTTGGGGTATATATTACCCCAGCTGCTTCCTATCATGCCCTCTGCTTTCTGGCCTGCAGTGATGATTAGCATTCATCGTCAATTTGACTAGATTGAGAGATTCCTGGATTAGTGAAACACACCTTTGTACTCATCCGTGACGGCATTTCCAGATGAGTATTTAGAAGGTTGCTTAGAATTAGAACAATCAGAACATATTTGGGAGCTCTAGAGAAATGCTTTCCCTGCCATGCCTTCTCTGGCATGATGGATGGAACCCTCTGAAACTGTGAGCCAAAATAAGCCTTTCCTCCATTACAGTGTTTGTTAGGTACTTTGTCACAGTGATGTGAAAAGTAATGAATACAACCTCTGCATCCACCCACATCTACAAAGGAGCTATGAAGAACCTAAAATTCTACCCATGTTAGGATGTAATGAGGGGCTTCAAACCTCTTCCTCCTATCTCCCTACTAGCATGTTGTCAGAGAATGCTGAACTACTAAAAAAGGATACAAAGAGATACTTCTGAGTCACTATGCTAAATCAAAATGGAATTCTAAAAATGGAGCAAGTAACTCACAAGAAGGCAGAAAAAAAGAGAGAAATGTAAAAGAATAAACAAAAAACAAGATAAACAGTAGACTTAAGTACTAACATAATAATTGCAGTAAATGTAAAGGGTGCTATACTGAAATTAAAAGACAGAGACAGAGTAGACAAATGAATAAAGCACCTTTATGCTCTCTATAAGCAACTTACTTCCAATATAATGATATAAGTATGCTGAAAGTAAAATAACAGAATAGCTATACTATGCAATAATTAATTAAACAAAAGCAAGTATGGCAATATTAATACAAGATAATATATATTTTGGCAAGAAAAATTTTCAGAAATAGAAAAGAATATTGGCTAATTTCAGTCCGAAGACTAGCAACACTATATGGTATGCTCTAAACAATTAAGTTGTAAAATATGTGAAACAAATATTGATGCAACTAAAAAGAAAAAGAGATAAATATACTAGTATAGCTTAAGACTTCAATAACTCTCTAAAATTAATGAAACTAGACTAAAAATCATCAAACATATAGAGAAATTCAACACTGCAGTCAACCTACAAAATCTAATCAATACATTATAGAAAAACTATACTAATAGCATATATTATGTATGTATTTTTAAGTGTCCATGGAACATAAACTTAGATTCACCATATCCTGCTCCATGAAAAAAACCTTCAAATTACTTAAAAGAACTGAAATCACATGTTTTCTGATCACAATGGAATCAAACAAAATTAATAACAAAAACCATAAAAATATTCAAGTAGTTGGAAACTTAACAAACATAGATCTAAATTATCCATAGGTCAATCTCAACACTAATTTAAAAATACATTAAATTGAAAATGCAATACAACAAAACATATGGAATGTAGCTAAAATAGTTCTGAGAGGAAAATTATAGCGAAATTATACCGAGAAACCTCATACCCAAAATAAATGTTTTCTTTCCATTTCCTAAGTATTTTGAGTAAAACAAACGTAATATCAAAGTACTTTCTATATCAAATTAACATTCTTTTAAAATATCAAAAGGTCACATATTATATGATTCCATTTATATAACATTCTTTAAATGACAAAATTATAGACATGGAAAACAGATCAGTGGTTGTCAGGCATTGAGGATGATGGAGGGTAGAGAAGAAGGTGGTGGATACGCACAAGGGAGACATCTGTAGTGATCTATAGTAATCTGTATCTTGATTGTGGTGAAGGTTTCAGTCATCTATGCATACAAGAAAATGGCATAGAACTAAGTACACACATTGTACCAATGCCAAATTTTTGTTTTTGATTTTGTGCTATGATTATGTAATTTTTCTATTATAATTATATAATTATGGAACGTTTGTAGCATAACCATTTGGAAAAACTGGGCAAAGCATACATGAGACCCTCCTATATTATCCTTGCAAGAGTGTATCTATATGTAATCATTTCAAAATAAAAATAAAAATAAATATCTTGCCAAGCATGGTAGAGTGCTTGCCCAGCACACATGAAGCTGTGGGTTCAATCCCCAGCAACACACACACACACACACACACACACACACACACACACAGAGTAAAGCAAAGAAAAAAACTAAATTTCTGTGTAGTGGCATAAGTATTTAGAATAGCAATGTAAAAAAATCCAACTAAAATATTTTTTCATCAAGTTCATTATCATTAAAAATATAAGTAAGTCAGATCTTGTGTTGGATTGAGTTGACTAATAAAACTCATGATTCATGAATAAGAATGAAACCCAATGATGAAAGCATAAAGCATGTTTTATTTCTATAAACAAGAAAACAAATTAACAGGAAATTTTAAAGCAGCTATGTCCAACAGGTGGCCCTCAGGTCACATGTGGCCCAAGGTAGATAGCAATGCAGCCCTCTAGTTTCATATTGCTTTCATTTCTCTAAACTTTATGATAAAAATATTAAAAATAAGTCATATTATATATATATAATTACAGTACATAATTTATATACAGCCTAAGACAATTTGTCATTACTCATTGTGGACAAAAGAAGCCAAAAAGTTGGATAACCCTGATTTAGGTATACTAAAATAACATTTTAAGACCCTTTGAGTATTCATTTTTACTAAGTTGTTAAAAAATAAAGCCTGCTATGCATATTCTACAAAAAATGACAAATACAAGCAGCTAAAAATTTTCATTTCTTAAATTTGGTTTGAGTTAATATCTACTTGTATAAGTGTACTTTGCATATAACAAAGAACCTGGGATTTGGAGTCAGGGCAAGAGGATCCTGAATGGTCCATCACTTACTAGTGACTTCCTCCTTGGGCTCTTTGAGGATTTGGTTTCCTTATCTGCAAAGTGAACACTCCAACCACACTGGAGTGTCGCGGTACTTAATTGATATCATGAATAGTGAATTAATATTAAGTAGGATATAAATATTAATATAACATTGTTAAATAATGCTTAATTCTTGGCAAAAGATTTGTAAACAATCATTTTTTTCTCCAAATATTCTTCAAATTTAATTATGACATTTTTCTGAGCTTATGGACAATTTTCTCACATTTACATCTGAGTGGACAGGCATCTTACAATCACTTTGGCTGGGTAACAGTCATGAGATATTTATTGTTAAACATGTATTAAATTTGAAAAATGGATATCAGCTTCTTAGAAGAAAACCCTGGAGATGATAATAAACACCCACATAAGAAATGATAAATTCCTTATACTTTAACAGAGAATGAATGATATTAAATGGATAAACATGGGCATGGAAACTTAGACTTTGTTAAGAAGTTTGAAGAAAACCTCAGCCAATTAATTTTGCTTATATTTTTCTTTATTAGGATGTAATTAGTAATATTTTTAAAGGACTCTTTGCAGAATGGAAAATTCCAGGTGATAAAAGGTTCTGCCATAGTTACATAGGCAATTTTTCTTCTTAGTAAATAAAATAAGAGTGTATTTTATCAGTCTGTATTTCAGCTTCAATGACACACATTCCTGGCCAAAATACTGAATCCATTTTAATACTATTCTTTTATTCCTCCTTTTAATGTCTTCTATTACAATTTATTTTAAATAACTGAATCAATAAAAGTACAAGAATCAGGCCTAAAAACTAAGCCTTTGATGTAAAATAATGACAGAAAAGCATATGCCACTTCATAGAAGCAGATTAAAGTTGTGTTCTAACTGATCTCGGCTTTGAATCACTGGGTCCTTCAGAGATAATAGTTTGATCATTGATGTTTCAATATGGAGCATGATTTGTGGTCTATTTTCTTCAATGTTTGCTATAGATGTTAACTATATACTAGGCCCTGAATTTGGAACTAGAGATATCTTGGAGAAAATGGTAGACTTGGTCCCTGCTTTCTTGATGTTCAGTATCCAGTAAGGGGAGACTGAAAATAAATAAGTTACATAGGTAATTCTGTATTTTTTATAAATTCTGTAAAGAGGCAACTAGGAAATAGATGTAAAAATGAACAGTGGAGAGCAATCAATGTCAGGTAATAATGGTAAGAGTGAACACTCATACTGTGCTTACTGTGTGCCAATCTTCGTACTACAAGCTTATATCTTCAAACAAACTGTATTAAGCAGACATTATTATCTCCATTTTAGAGACAGAGAAAATGAGGCTTTGAGAATTTAAGTAATTTGCCTAAGGTCACATATAGCACCTAACTGGGGAGCTGGGATGTGAATTCAGATAATCTAGCTCCTGAACCCTTGCTCTTATCCACTACAATATTAAAGGAAAAGCTTTCTGAAAAGGTGTCATTGGAGACTTGAATGATGAGAAGTTAAGGGACTGGTGGGAGAAACCACGTATAAAATGCTAACATGAGAAAGGAGTCTTTCAGTTTTAGGAGCTTAAGTGGCCAGTATAGTTAGTGGGGCCTGCAGCCGTAGCCCTGTGGAATCTGATCCAGTCAGATCTCGGAAGTTAAGCAGGGTCAGGCCTGGTTAGTACCTGGATGGGAGACCGCCTGGGAACACCAGAAGCTATAGGCTTGGGAGAAGGACCTGGCAACCCCCTCCCAAAAATCAATCTGCCATTGAAAACCCTATGCACAGCAGAGAAGCACTGACAATAGTGTTTCCCCTGTTGTACAGAGGGTCGCTATGAGTCGGATACCGACTCAACGGCACCTAACAACAACAACAACAAACAAGTGTGTGTACGTGCATTGTGGGGCCATATAGGGCCTCAGAAGTATGACAGTTAAGAGTTAAAGAAACATCAAACAAACAAAAAATCTCCCTCTGACTTATTCTCCTTTAGTCATCATCTTATTTTTCTACTCCTTATCCAGGGAAACGTCTTTGGAAATGTTCTGGGGCAGCACCACTTCCAGTTACCATGTCAACTGAAGTTCCTCTCTTTTGCCCTACTAAATCTGCCCTTGTCCATGCCACCACACTATCATCTTGAGACCAAATACCCTCTTTTCTCTCCTCATTTTATTTAACATTTCAGAAATATGAATTGCTCCTTGAAATGTTCATCTCTTGGATTTTGTGCCACATTACTCTTCAGGTTTCTTATTTTGCTGGACTGTGCTCAATCTAATAAGGAGGCAATGTAGTATAGTGATTAAAGGCATAGACCTCTAGATTTAGCTATGAAGACAAATTGGACTTAGAGCATGGAAGACAGATATTGGAAGAAAATGTTCCTCTTTGTCTTAGAGGCTAAGAAATAAAACACTATTTCTGGTGAGAAAGAATGGTTCTTAGGCTAGAGAGTTAACTAGCAATGGAGATAAAGAGAAAGATGGGTTTAGTTCTACTTTGGAAGAAGAGCCAATAGGACCTTGGGATGGATTAGATATAAGGAGTGAGAAGAAAGAAGAGTCATAGTTTTTTGCTTGAGTAACTGGCAGAACTATGGAGGTATTCAATGAAATCTTAGGGAAAAAATCTGAGAGAGTTTATAATCCAATAAAATTCTAGTGAACATTACCTAAAATTTTAGCAATGATCTCATTTGATTCCTTTACACTGAAATTTATATCTGTTTGATTTACCCAAAGTCACACAGATAAGTGGTGGCAGAAATGCAAATAGGACCCAAGTCTCCCAGAAAACTGCTAAGAAGCCACAGATCACGATCAGACAAAATGACCATTACTCACAAACTATCCAAGCCTCAGCTACGTTAGTGCTCTTCTTTTGATCAATGCAATAAAAATATCTTAATTCAAAATTGCAGATTATTGAGTATAATTCAGCAAGTTATTAACTGCACCTTTATATTTCCCTTAGGAGGTAGGGGAGGTAAAGGTAGACAATATAAAAATAAGTATTTCCCCAATGAGAATAATAAAATCATTGTAAGAGTCAATTAATAACGTTTACTCATGTATGCTGTTGTTATTAGGAGCTGTCGAGTTGGACCCATCTCATAGCGACCCTATGTACAACAGAACTAAACACTCTCCCGACACTGTGCCAGGCCCAGAACTATTGCCAGTAATTTTCTGCTATTCATAGAGTTTTCAATGGCGCATTGTTTCAAGTGTGGATTGTCAGGTCCTTTTCCCTTACTCATGCATACCAGCTGTAAAAGTTAAAAGTACACATGAAATTCCAAGTAGTTTATATTCTAATTTTCACAAAAACACGTATGTAAATAAAACAATACCATAGGACAGAGGTCACAAGGCAGTACTAGAATAACTGCCAAATGAATTATATAAACAATGCATTTTCTTTAAGCTCTCTGTAGCAGGCCTTAAGAGAAGGTAAGTTTTAAGCTAAGCTGTGAAGGTCAAGTAAGATTTTAAAAAGCAAATAGGGAAGAGGATTAAATTAAATAAACCTAAAAAGTGTGCTCACTAGGGTACGAGGCTTGGGCTGGGGACAAGGAGTGGGGGAAAATGAACTATTGAAGTTGAATGACTAGAGATATATTGTTTGTATGATATTTGAGCCTGAATGATAAAGAGGAACAAGGAATGTGATGATGGGAATAGAGGAGAATATTTTATGTTGCGAGAACAAGCATAAATGATCACTACATAATCTGTATATTATGCACCATGGATATAATAATACACAGAGCATAGTTCAATGAGGAAAGAATGGGATGTGAATTCCTAAACTTGAATTTCAGTTATTCCACAAATTCGTTCCAGGTTATTTCTCCATCATTAATAACTACTATATACAGGAGAACCTGGAAGATAAGTGTACATGGAAGAGTTTTAGAAACAAAATACACCATAATTATAAAAATCAGTTCAAAAAGGAAAAACAAATGATTCTTAGATGCATAAAATGAAAATGAAAAATTGAATTATGATCATTGCTGATGTGGGTATTACTACTTTTTTACTTTACATATAGTTTAAGTTTACTCTAATTGTGGTCTTTTATGTGGGTGCTGCATATGCCTTGCCAGACTGTAAGCTCCTTGCAAGTGGTAAGCAGATCTTAAACACGGCACCTGACACAGCTTTTAGTATTAGCTAAGTTGATATGTCAAACCAATAACTTAATTTCTTGTCCTTCAAGGATCTGTGTTTTCAAAATCCCATCTACTTGCAAAGGATTTGAGGGGGCTCATGGTAACACACACACAAAAATTAATGGAACTAGTATAGAATAGAATAAAATGCACCTTAAAGACAGAAATACTATACCAGTAGCTTTTGGCCAATATTTTCTAGCAGCCCTAGGAAATTCATAGGCTGAATTCCACAGCAAGGCGCTTAACCTACCGTCAAGCGAGGTATTTACATTCATCCGCAGAGGCGAACTTTTCCCTGGACCAAAACCAGCAGGGGCCTTGGATTAAGTGGGTTTCATATAACTCACCAAGAGCCTACAAGGAACAACTAGGGAAACAGGGATGGACCTGAGTATGACTCTTCATAAAGTCCGAGAACACCATTAAGCAAAGGCACGGAGTGACTCTGAAGGGCCGCTAAAGTTATTGACTTGATTTTGCTGCCGTTAGACCAAGGACCTCTGCTATGAAGAAACTGAGGCCTCCTCAGTTTTCTCCCTAGGGCTATGGCACAGACGTGGAAATCGCCAAACAGCACCTGCGCCTCTGGGCGCCGCAGTGAGGGGTCAGCACCTGCCAAGCAGCTGGCTGATAACTGCGGTTCAGGGCGAGAGGCTGCGGGAAAGCAGTGGGTTTTCGGCTGGGGATAATGCGAGGAAGCAACTCAGGACCACGGCCTCGCACAACTCCAGGTGGCACCAAGACCGTCCCCTCCCGGCCGCGGAAACCTCTCCGGCCCCGAATCACGAAAGAGTGGCAGAACCAGCAGAACTGGAGTCTCCTGTGGGTCCCGGGAGCGTCCCCAGGTGTAGGGCACCACCTTCCCATTCCGCCCTCAGACCCCGGAGCTCACCCACCTGCAACTGCAGTCTCCGAAGTCTCCACCCCAGTCTCCCGGCCTCCGGAGCTCCAGCTGCGATTGGCTCGTCCCGCTGTCCCGTTAGGTCTTCCCCAAGTGTGAGTGGCGCAACTGCTCCGCTTGGTCCCTCCCTTCGCTAGCCGCCAGTGCCACGCCCACGTGGCGTCACACCATGCCGCAGAGCGCAGAGGTCGCTCCGCCCCCAGCCGCTTTTCTCCGAGAGAAGACCGCGGAGTTTGAGGCGGGGCCGCGCGGGCTGTGGGTGAGTAACGTGCCTGCCCGGCCCCTCGCGCACAGGCTTTCGGGGGTAGGGGGCGGAGCCTAGTGACGAAAGCTGCGAGCTGCACCTGCGCGCTGACGCCGGAAAGAAGGGGCGGGGCGACGTTAGCGCGCGCGCCCTTGGCTTTCAAGGCGGCGTTGAGGTCTTCGCGCGGTGCATGGTTTTCCCCGCGAAGCGGTTGTGCTTGGTGCCATCCATGGAGGGCGTGCGCTGGGCCTTTTCCTGTGGCACCTGGCTGCCGAGCCGAGCCGAATGGCTGCTGGCGGTGCGGTCGATCCAGCCCGAGGAGAAGGAGCGCATTGGGCAGTTTGTCTTCGCGCGCGACGCCAAGGCCGCCATGGTACTCTCGATCTTGGGTGTTTGGGGCAGAGGAGCCCCGTTGTTGCGGGAGATGGGCTGGGTTGGGAAGACCCCAGCTCCCTCCGGGGCGTGGACCCCGCGCTCCAGGCCGGGCGTGGCCGGCCCGGGTGGGAGGGGACGGCGTTGGCGGGTCGGGTTCCTTGGTCTTTGTGGCCGCCGGGGAAGCCTCTGTCGCTGGAAAACTGGCTCCTCCCCTGTGTGATTGAAAACAGCGTCCCCCTATATCCTCGGTCTAGGGAGGCCTGCCACGTAGTAGGTTTTTCGTAATGAATGGTTGAGCATTTTTATTTTTAAATGTTGTCACATTCTGTTTGTTTGCTGAGTTCATGCTTAGTCGGCCTTGTACATATCCCAGCACTCGCTAGTCTAAGGGTACCACGCACGTGGTAGGCCCCGGAAAATAACAGACAGTGTGGTTTAGCTCGTAGCCTTGCACACCATGAGACTGGGATAGGCCTAGGCCAGTCGCGTGTTCTCAGTGCAGCGGAACCCCAGGCAGTTTGCAGTCCTGAGCATACCTCCCTGACTACAGAGATTGCGAAATGGTATTTTTAATAGTTATATCTTTCCTGGCCACAAATGGCAAATTGGATTTCAGAATAGACCTCTTTACTGTATAGTGCAGTTTGAAACAACCTCTAATTACGGTAACTTAAGACAGCCTTTTCATGAAAGTATCCCTATATTTAAACACCTTTCCATTTGAAATGTGAGTTGATAGTTTTTTGGAGTCATACTGGTGAATATTTTTTACCCTGTAATATATAAGAAGAGAGGAAATGAACAAATATCAAAAAATTCTGCTTTTTAAAAGTTAGTGTTAGGACTGAAGGAGAAAAACCATTGAAGAATACTTTTAAAATAGTACATACTTTGTCTTCTCGTACCCTTGGTTTTTTGTGTGTGTGCGTTTAATTTTTTTTTTCGGTACTTAGGGGTTGAACATAGGGCCTCGCACATAATTTGCAAGTACTCTGTGCTGTGCTGCACCCTTAACCCCATTTTTCACTTTTTATCTTGAGTCAGAGTCTCACTAAATTATGTAGGCTGCCTCTGGCCTTGAATTTGCAATCCTGCCTCTGTTTCCTCAGTTGCTGGGATTGTAGGTATGCGCCGCTGCACCCAGCTTTTAAGAATTTCTTAATAAATGGAGGAATGGGAGAATGGAACAACATAGGTTGTGCCTTTCTAATTTTTGAAGCTGAGTGATGATATATAGAATCTAGAAATATTTGCATATTCACTGAATCTAGATAGAACAGAGCTGCTTGCTGCAGAATTTTTCATAACAGCAAACCTAGAGCCAGCCTGAAATGTCCAATAATAGAGGAATGCCTCTCAAACCTTGCTGTTGTACAATACTATGCTGCAGTTAAAAATCCACAGACACCAGCTGAATACCATAGCACATGCCTGTAATCCCAGCGATTTAGGATGCTGAGGCAGGAGGATTGCAGATTAGAGGCTAGAGGTAGCTTGCTCAATTTAGTGAGACCCTGTCTCAAAATTTAAAAACAAAACAAAAAAGCAGAAAAAAAGCACATACCACACTGATAACCACAGACTTGAAATACTTCCCAATACTTTCAAATTAAGAAGCTTAGAATTCTACATATGCTATGATCTGATATGTGTTTGCATATAGAATTAGCAAAAATATGTGTAAAAGTATGTAAATTTAAATACTTAGACAAAAGGCTGAATTGGCTGCTGGTTGAGGGGAGGAAATTGCTATGCAAGATTTTAACCTATCTACTTAAGCATTGCTTAACCTTAATGCATTTTATTTAACATCTATATACTTTCAAAACTTAAAAGTGAAAATTTTAGAAACCATGAAAGTATACTTTATGTATTATAAACAAGGTATTTATATGTTTAGTAGACATTAATAAATACAAATTGTGATATATACTTAACAGGCTGGTCGTCTGATGATAAGGAAATTAGTTGCAGAGAAATTGAATATCCCTTGGAATAATATTCGTTTGCAAAGAACTGCAAAAGGAAAACCAGTTTTGGCAAAGGACTCGTTGAATCCTTACCCTAATTTCAACTTTAACATCTCTCATCAAGGGGACTATGCAGTGCTTGCTGCTGAGCCTGAGCTACAAGTTGGTGTTGATATAATGAAGACTAGTTTTCCAGGTAATATTGCATTTTTATGTATAGTAGTTAAGTGTCTTGATATCTCAGTTCTTAAATACTGGGTAATTGCACGTCAACAGGTATATTATAGATAAAAATGTACTCAACACTTAATGCACCTGAGAGCACATATCTGAAAAGCATATATTTCTAAAAATATTTACAGATTTCTACAAAAAAAAAGACTCTACATTCCTGGGGATTCATTGCCTAGAAGCATAATGAAATTATTTTCTTTTTTAATTATACCTCACCTTATTTCACTGAAGCATTTCCCACAGTTCATGAGTAAATTGGTAGTTTGTTTAAAAGATTAATCTCAATGGTACAATATTGTATTCATAGGTAGAGATGACACATTTGTGCTATATCTAAATGTAACTCTTTAGCACATTTATATCAGTAAAAACAAAGAACAAATGTTAAAATGTTTAAGTTTCTTATATATTGCCTTGGAAGTTTGTTATTAGGAGCTTTCTGAACTAACAGTTACAAGGTCATATGTACTCAGGGCACTTTTAATACTTATATTACGTTCATCACTGACGTTTAGTGAGCACTTACTGTGTTGTTGTTGTTGTTAGGTGCCATCGAGTCGGTATCCGACTCATAGCAACCCTCATAGGGTTTTCAATGGCAGACAGTTTCGGGATTGCCTTGGGAGTGGATTGCCAGGCCCTTCTCCCATTTTTGCGGTGCTGGGAATTGAACCCGGGACCTCAGAGACTGCAGCGCAGCGCTCTACCAACTGAGCTAAATCCCAGCCACCACTTACTGTGTACCACAGTATTAAATTAAGTATTTTACATATGTAGCCTGAATTCTCTCAACTATCCTGTGATGAATATGCCATTATTTTTGTTGTTGTTGTTGTTGTTAGGTGCCGTTGAGTCGGAATCCGACTCATAGCGACCCTCTGTACAACAGGGGAAACACTATTATCAGTGCTTCTCTGCTGTTCATAAGGTTTTCAATGGCAGATTGATTTTGGGGAGGGGGTTGCCAGGTCCTTCTCCAGAGCCTACAGCTTCTGGTGTTCCCAGGTGGTCTCCCATGCAGGTACTAACCAGGCCTGACCCTGCTTAGCTTCTGAGATCTGATGGGATCGGATGCCCCAGGGCTACCGCTGCAGACCAACCATTATTTTTATTAGAAGATAAATGATAGGGCAAGATTGTTGTTGTTAGGTGCCGTCGAGTCGAGTCCGACTCATAGCGACCCTATGTACAGCAGATCGAAACACTTCCCAATTCTGTGCCAGGCAAACGATCTTATTTATGTTTAAGCCCATTGTTGCAGACACTGTGTCAATCCATCTGGTGGAGGGTTTTCCTCTTTTGCGTTGACCTGCCACTCTTCCAAACATGATGTCCTTCTCCAGGGATTGTTCTCTTCCTGACTACATGTCCGAAATATGTAAGACGCAGTTTGGTCATTTTTGCTTCCAAGGAGCACTCTGGTTGTACTACTTCTAGGACAGATCTGTTGGTTCTTTTGGCAGTCCATGGTATATTCAACAGACGTCTCCAGCACCACAATTCAAAAGCATCAATTCTTTTTCTGTCTCTCTTGTTCAATGTCCAGCTTTCACAAACATATGATGCCACTGAAAATAGCATGGCATGAGTCAGACGCACCTTTGTCTTTAATGTGACATCTTTGCTTTTCAATGCTCTAAAGAGATCTTTTGCCACAGCTTTTCCTGGAGCAATGCGTCTTTTGATTTCTTGACTGCTGCTTCCACGGGTGTTGATTATAGAGCCAAGCAAAGTAAAATCTTGGACAACCTCAATCTTTTCTCCATTTAATGTGAAGTTGCGTGCTGACCCAGTCATAAGGATTTTTGTTTTGTTGATGTTTAGTCGTAACCCATATTGAAGGCTATGATCTTTGATCTTCATCAG
>VMDO01001737.1:0-92982 GCA_007922755.1 Pedetes capensis
TACCCCTCCCCCCCGGTGTATTCCCCCCCACACCTCCAGTAGCCCTTCCCACACTTATCCTTTCTAAGCTTCATTGGAGAACTTCATCGGACAAAAGCGATAGCGCCTCTGTGGGGCCACGGGCCACCTGCTGCCTCCGCTTTGGACCCCGAGAGTTGCCTGTTTATTCCCTCACCCATTCCCATTCTATCTGATTGTTTTGGCAGCTCTACCTTTCCCCCTTTTTCCAGAACCACTTTTTCCTTTGGGCGGCATCTTGTAAACTTGCTGTTGAACTCTCAACTGCTCCGGTAACCGAAAAAGACCCCCCAACCCCCCATGGGTATGACCTAAACAATGCCTGAAAGCAACATCACAATCTACCCTTTTTACCGCGGCTCCGGAAGCAGGCATAGCTTGGGACAGACCCGGTCCTTTACCTCTCAGACCAATGGGGTTGAAGATGTTTGGCCAATAAGAAGCTGGGGGCTGGCTGGAGGGGCGGAGACAGAGGTAGGGTCGGGGCGGGAAAGCCCGCCTCTGCGCTTTTTGTTACTTGTTTCACACGCCCTTATTTGCACCAGCTCTCTGGTTCCCCTTGCTTTCCCGCCCACTTCCGCCAAGCATGCGTATTGGGAGCCGCGGGCCTCTGCGGTCTTTCGGCGCGGGCTCTGGCCAATCCCACGGGACTGCCAGACAAAGGGAGAGCGGGGAGAGCTGTGGTGGCGACCTCCTTCTGCTGTGCCCTCCCAAACACAGGCTTGCCCTCCCTGATGGTTTTTCGTTTTTTAAAAATTTTGTTTTGTAGCTGTAGCTGATTCAAAAGGTGGTTTTGGAAAAAGCTTATCACCTATTTGCGTCCTGCAGAACTCTGCTATGGAGAAACATTGGAGGCAGTCTAAATGCGCCTCAGTAGGGTATTGCTTAAATAAATGATATTTCAACCACACAAAAGGATATTATGCTCTATTTAAAATAACGGTTGTAACGCTCTGTGTACAGATAGGGGAAATAGCCTTAAGGAAGTTTCCAGGTCAAGATGCAGATATGATTCCCTTTTTAAAATATATATATCATGTGTTATACTCTAAAAGACAGGCACTTTACTATACAGTAAAGTATGAGCAGTGGTGTTAGTCCATGCAGATTAGTGTCTGCTTCTGTGTATTTTCCAAAATTCTCATAATGGTGCAGCATGTAGTTAAAATCGTGAATTCGGCAGCCACATAGCTTGCTTTCAGATTCTTGCTTTGCCATCTATTGGTTAGCTCTGTGACCTTCGAGAAGTTACCTCACCAATCTTTGCCTCAGTTTCATCATCTGTGAAATGGAGTTGATAGACGTACCTGCTCACAGGGGATTAAGAGAATGAAGTTCATACTTGGGCTTATTTTTTTTTTCTTTTTTTCTTTTTTGGCAGTAGTGGGGATTGAACCCAGGGCCTTGCGCGTGCATGCTTTGCAAGTGCTGTACCACTGAGCTGCACCCCCAGCCCATTTTTATTTATTTATTTTTTTTACTTGTTGAAAGCGGGTCTCGCTAAATTACACAGACTGCCTCTGGTTTCGAATTTGCGATCCTCCTGCCTCTGCCTCCCGAGTCGCTGGGATTACAGGCGTGTGCCACCTGCCCGGCTTAAATTCATATTTGTAAAGCACGTAAAACAATAGATAGCTCAGAGTTAGCATTAATTTAAGGTGAATGACTTTTTAATTCGTGCCTCCATACTATTTTCCCCTTACCCACAACCTCTCTCTCCTCTTTCAGTAATTTGTCTATAATGTCCACTTGACTTTTGTTCCACAAGAAAGCTGTTCCAGCTTGCTACTGCCAGCCAGAATACTAGTTTGTTCAGTTCAGAGATTAATGGGTTTGTTTGTTTTTGCAGTGCTAGGGATCAAACACATGGCCTCACAAATGCCAGGCAAGTGCTCTACCACTGAGCGACACTCCAGGCCAGAGCTTAGGGATTTTTATTTTTGTTTTTGAGATAAGGTCTCATTATGTACTCCAGGCTGACTTCAACCTCAGGATCCTCCTGCTTCAGCCTTTCAAGTGCAGGTATTCTAGGCATGTGCCACCACACCTCACCAAAACTTAGTTTTTGAATACAGTCTTGGCTTGACATGGGGATGTAATCAGGTATTTCTGAGATTGTTCCCATCCCCAAATCAGACATAACAGGGAACTCTCTTATGTTGTGTTGCTGTGACTTTTGGGCACTCCGTGTTTCAGATTGGGAGTGATCTACTGTAGAGAACCCATCCAGTGCTGAGGAGATCATTACTTCCCTATGCCTGTGGCAGATCCTGGCCCCTGTACTGACTTTCAGGTCCAGCTGGGAGTTGAGGGGGGTGGAGATTGACAATGACAGTGCCCCTTTACTTCTGGTTTTGCATTGGGAATAGCCTTTACTATGACCATTGGCTATGGCAGTTGTGGAGTAATAGTGAAGCAAACCGGAGTTCCGATCCCAATGAAGAGCCAATATGAAAATGAGGCGTGGTGGCACATGCATGTAATTCCAGCCCTAGGGGGAGGCTGAGGCTGGAGGCTGGAGGGTTTGAGGCCAGCCTGGGCTACTTAGTGAGACCTTGCCTGAAAAATAAACCCTTAAAAAAACCCTTAAAAAAAAAAAGAGCCAGAGTGAATGGCTGATGTGCCTGACCTGGAACACTGTGAAAGCTTCATGCATTCCAGCAGATAATAACATCACCAAAGATATTAAGCAAGCCGGTGTACGTGGCTGAATTTGTCTGAAGCAGTGCCTAAGAGACAACAGCTCCAAGGAGAAAAAGATGGGCTTAAGTCTGCTAGGGGTTCAAGGTCAAAAGCAGTTTAAGACCATTGGATACAAAATCATATATGATCACAACTATGCCATATGCATCACAAAAAGCTGGGGCTAGAAATACAAAATTTTCAGTGTTTTGGAATGTGAGTTTATGACTATCTTTCATTTTCTTCTGTTTATATTATATTCTGTTCTATTTCTTTTCATGTACTTTTTTATTCAAGAAAAAGGCAATAAATGTTATTTGAGAAATAAACAACAAAAAAGCCGGCTTCTATACAGGGTTAAGTCTGCATCAGTCTGTGAAGGCCGACTGTGGAGGAGTTTGTGAAGCAGAGTGACAAATTAACTGAAGAGAGGGCAGAGAGAGCAGAGAGAGCAGAGAGGAGGAAGATTCAGCCTTGAAACCATGGTAACATCTGCTGGAGTGTGTGAGTGACTCAGAGCCAGTAATGGCTGCCAGTTATATTTTCTACTAATTATCTCCTCAGACTGAGGCTTCTACGCATTATTTAAACAGGGAAAATCAGGAAGGGAAGCTGGCAGCCATCTTCCTAGGACAGAGGTTCACAAACCTTGACACAGACTCACCACCTGCTCCACAACCAAAGGGCTACAGTTTCTTGTCTATTTGAGCTCCCAGAAGAGCTTATTCTGAAAAGGAAAGCTTGAAGCAACAAAACATGGAGATCTAGTGGATCCCATTCACAGGTGGTTAATACATAGGGAGCTTTCAGGCCCCAGACTCAGGACAAGGGTAGAAAACGTCACCTTTGGGAATCTAAACCAGGGAAAAACTCAGTACGTGGTGGATGAGATCAACCACTTGCAAAAGTAGCCAGCCATCAGGGAAAATGGATGCAAGCATATTGCTAGTATGGGAGAAGAACAGGGCAATCCACTCCCAAGGCAATTCCAAAACAATCAGCCATTGAAGGTTGCTATGAGTCGGACATGACTTCACAGCACCTAACAACAACACATTGCTAATAGGATTGATGTGTCTCCCTTGAGTGGCCAAAGAATTTCCTAAACCACTTCATACTACTCTAACATGTTTAGCATGAAGTAGTAAAACTTTGAGTGACTGATTTTTTCAAAAAGGATTCCACAGAAGACTCCATCATGTTTGTCCAGCTTTGAGCAAAAGAGCTGCAGTTTCTGAAAGACGTGATTATTCTAGTAACTAGAGAAGTAGATTTTTCAGTGGTAGTGTTCATTTGAGGCAGTAGGAGACAATCAGTACAAATGGTATATGTACTATGAGCCAGGAGCTTTCTCTTCATGATCTTTTTCAGGTATGTTTTTGTTATGTGTGTTTGCGCAGTGATGGGGATTAAACCCAGGGCTTCATGCATGCTGAGTGGGTGCTGAGCCACACCCCCAGCCCAATCTTTTAGTTTTCACAAGACTTGCTTGCAAAATATCACTATTATCATTTTAGAGTTGAAGAAATAGACTCAGAGAAGTCAAGAAGTGTACCTAAGTTTTCATGGTTAGCTAGGATCTGGGCAAGGTTGCCTCTGAATTCTGGTCTGTCTGACTTGCTGGCTGGTAGCTGCTTCAGGATGGCATGCTGTTCCAAGCTTCGCCATCCCCTACATGAAATCCAAGAGCACCTAGTTCCTTTTGTTTTCTGTGCATGTCCACCACGTCAGCTCCCTGGGGACAGTGAGGAGTAAGGGGGCACCATGGGCAAGAAGCTGAAAGGCCAAGTTATGCCCCAGTATGGGACATGAATAAGTTAGTCTTTGGCTTATGCATCGCCATGTTGGTTATGAGTAACCTGCAATGCTCCCACTTCTGCCTGCTGCAGGCTGCAGAAGCACACAGGCCAGGAGTAGGAGACCAGCACAGATGGGGGGCAGTGGGTAAAGCACTAGCTGAGGCAGGCTGGAGATGTAGAGGAAGAGGCTTTCTGGATCCTTACCTCCTAGAACTCCTCTTCCTGTCCAGTGGATTTCTCCCTCCTAAACAGCTCTTCACCTGCAGCTATAGTCCTGTGGCATCTGATCCCGTCAGATCTCAGGAGCTAAGCAGGGTCAGGCCCGGTTAGTACTTGGATGGGAGACTGCCTGGGAACACCAGGTGCTGTAGGCTTGGGAGAAGGACCCGGCAACCCACTCCCCAAAATCAATCCACCATTGAAAACCCTATGAATAGCAGAGAAGCACTGATAATAGTGTTTCACCTGTTGTACGTAGGGTCACTATGAGTCAGATACCAACTCAACAGCACACAACAACAAACAGCTTTTCTCTCTGTCACACTATTTATTTATTTGTTTGTTTGTTTGTTTGTTTTGAGACAAAGCCTTGCTGTGTTTCTCAGGCTGACCTCTGACTGCTGGGCTCAAGCAATCTCCCAAGTATCTGGGACTACAGCTCTGTGCCACCACCACCCACCTGTGCTGCCCCTGTCATCTTCCAGAGAACAGTGAACATGCTAGATTTGTTTTCATGCATCCACCCATGTAGCCATCTTTTATTTGTAGCATTTCAAAGCAAGTTATAGACATTAGTATACTCCTTCCCTAACACTTCTGCAGTCCTCCTGTTGACTAGGATTCATCATTTGTCTCTGGCATTTGTCTCCTATCCTCCTCCCCACTGCCACAGCCTTCTGCACATTCTCCGAAGCACTGGAATAGCCTCGGCCTTGGTCCCCGTGCAGCCCATCTCATCCTGCTTCCGACTACTCCCAGAAACAGAGCTGATCCTGCCACACACTCATTTAAGACTTTTCAAAGGCTCTCTGTTATATGATAATATAGTGTCCCACTTCTTAGCCTGGAGGATCAAGGGTCTTTATGCTGACACCTGCAGCCTGATCCTTTGCTAGTCCCTCTGGGCTCCAACCATAGGCATTCAGCTCCATTTTTTATATTTTATCTTGAAACAGAGTCTCACTAAGTTACACAGGCTGCCTCTGGTCTTGAATCTGTGATCTGCTTGCCTCTGCCTTTTGAATCGTTGGGATTACAGGCATTGAGCCACCACACCTGGCTCTGATTGTATTCTTAATTTTTACTTTTCTAGTGCCTAGTGGGGCTGGGATTTAGCTCAGTTGGTAGAGCACTGCTCTGCAGTCTCTGAGGTCCTGAGTTCGATTCCCAGCACTGCAAAAATGGGAGAAGGACATGGCAACCCACTCCCAAGGCAATTCTGAGACAATCTGCCATTGAAAACCCTACGAGGGTCACTATGACTCGCCTATGAGTCAGACACGACTCGATGGCACCTAAAAACAACAACAAGTGCCTACTGATGTTGGATGTATTTTCATGTGTTTACTTGCCATCTGTAGGTAACTTTGGTGAAATGTCTCTTCATATCCTTGGCCCATTTTCTAATTGCATTTTTAAAAACATTTTGAAATAATTATAGATTCATATACCATTGTTAGAAATGATACAGAGTCAATGTGTACCCTTTATCCATTTCTGTGCAATGGTGACAACTTGCAAAATAGTAGTACAGTATCACAAATACGAAATTGACATTGAGGCCATCTGCCTATTTATTCAGATTAACAGTTTTACACGTGTGTGTGTGTGTGTGTGTGTGCGTGTGTGTACTTAATTCTATGCAGTTTTGCGATATTGGTGTGACCTCCATCCCAGTCAAGGTGTAGAGTGGTCCCATTTGTAAGGGTCCTTCATGCTGTTCTTTTATACTACAGCACTTCCCTCCCTTTCCCTAATTTGAACAACCACAAATCTCCTTTCCATCATTATACATGTGTTATTACAAG
Organism: Pedetes capensis; assembly: GCA_007922755.1. NCBI lineage: Eukaryota > Metazoa > Chordata > Mammalia > Rodentia > Pedetidae > Pedetes > Pedetes capensis. The sequence goes on from VMDO01001737.1 coordinate 6,527, forward strand.
AATGTTATAGAATCACACAGTATGTAATACTTTGAGAGTGACTCTTATTCAGCATAACTCTCTGGAGATTCATTGTAGGTATCAGTAGTTCATTCCTTTTCATTGCTGAGTAGTATTCCAAGCCATATATGTATGTATATGTGTTTAATCATTCACTTCTTGAAAAAAATTGGGTTGTTTCCAGTTTGGAGTTGTTACATAAGTTTTCATTTCTTTGGGGTAATTTCCCAAGAGTGCAACTGCTGGGTTGCATGGTAATTGCATGTTTAGTTTCATACATTTTTCACATTCCCACCAGAGATGTATGAGTGATACAGTTTTTTCATCTATTTGCCCACGTTTCCTGTTATCAGTGCTGGGGATTGAATTCAGGGTCTCACTTGTGCTAAGCAAGCATTCTACCACTGAGCTACACCCCTGGCCTACTTTTTTATTTTAACCATGTGGGTAGGTTTGTAATGGTATCTCAATGTAGTAGAGTTTTTATTTGCAATGTTGTCAGGCTGAACCTAGGGCTGCATGCATAGTTTGCAAACACTCTACCATTGGGCTACGCTCCCAGTTCCTTTTTAAATTATTTATTTATTTATTTGAAACAAAGTCACAGAGTTTATTAGATACACACTTTGGAATCCCTTTTTATTTTTTATCTTGAGACAGGGTCTCACTAAGTTACACAAGTTGCCTCTGGCCTCGAACTTGTGATCCTTCTGTATCTGCTTCCCCAGTCTCTGGGATTCCAAGTGTGTGCCACTACACCCAGCTCAGTGTGGTTTTAATTTGCATTTCTATAGTGGCTGGGGCTGGGATTTAGCTCAGTTGGTAGAGCGCTGAGCTGCAGTCTCTGAGGTCCTGAGTTCAATTCCCAGCACCCCAAAAATGGGAGAAGGACCTGGCAATCCACTCCCAAGGCAATCCCGAAACAATCAGCCATTTGAAAACCCTATGAGGGTAGCTATGAGTCGGATACCGACTCGATGGCACCTAACAACAATAGTGGCTAATGATATTTACATGTTTATTTTCTATCTATATATCCTCTTCTGTGAAATAAATGTCATATCTTTTGCCCATTCTCTGAAGCAAGATTTTTTAAACTGTTGAATGTCAAGACACAAGTCCTTTGTCAGATATATGGTTTGCACATATTTTCTCCCAGTCTCTAGGCCTGTCTTTTCATCCTCTTAGAAGAGTCTTTTACAGAGCAAAAGTCTGTAATATTTTTCTTTTATGGAACATGTTCATAGTATTGTGTCTAAGAACTCTTTACCAATTCTTAGGTCTGAAGCTTTTCTTTTATATTTTTTTCTAAAATCTCATAGATAGTTTTACATTTTGCATTTAAGTTTATAATCCATTTGGGTAAATTTCTGGGTAAAAGTGTGAGGTTTAAATTGACATTCACTTTTTGCCTGCTGTAGCATCATTTGTTGGAAAAGCCATCCTTCATTAAATTGCTTTTGTACTTTCATTAAAAATTGGTTGGATCAGCCAGGCATGGTGGTGCACACCTGTAATCCCAGTGACTTGGAAGGCAGAGGCAGGAGGATCTGAGTTCAAGACCAGAGGCAGCCTGCATAAATTAGCGAGACCCTGACTCAAAAACTAAAAAATGGGTTGATGATGCAGCCCAGTGGTAGAATATTTGCAAAAGTATATGCGAGGCTCTCCATTTAACCTTCAAGAAGTATGAAAAACCTCGCAGTATCATACGGTCTTGGTCACTGTGGCTACCTACTAAATCTCAAGTTGGCGAGAATGACTCTTCCCTCTTTCTTCTTCCAAATTGTTTTTAGCTATTGTAGTTTCTTTTCCTTTCCCTATACATTTTAAAAGAATTGTGTCTATATTTACAAAAAGTGTCCCTGGGATTCTAATTAGAGTGTTAAACCAAGGTAATCCCGAAACAGTCAGCCATTGAAAACCCTATGAGGGTCACTATGGGTCAGATACTGACTCGATGGCACCTAACAACAACAACAACAACAACAACAACAACAACTATGTTGAGTCCTTAAATCCATGAAAACAGCATGTCTCTGTCATTTTTGTAGTATAGTATATGAATTCCCTTCTCATTTCCTTTTGTGTGCATGTGCCCACATACATAGATATATATATATACATACAGATAGTGTGCTGAATCCTCACATTTGGAATCCAAGTTCCTTCTCTGCTACTAGCCAGAGAAAATTCTCTGCCTTTAAGGTCTTAGTGAGTTAAGGTTGCGCCCACAGGGATAATCTCTCTGGATTAACTCAAAGCCAACTGATTAGTAATCTATTTATTTACTTACTTATTTAGCAATACTAGGGGTTGAACCCAGAGCCTCATGCATTCTAGGCAAGTACTCTATCACTGAGCTGCACCTCCAGCCCCCTTTTAATTTTGAGTCAGGGTCTCCCTAAATTGCACAGGTTGCCTCTGGCCTCGAACTCATTATCCTTCTGCCTCAGCCTCTCTAGTTGTTGGGATGAAAGATACATACCACAGTGCTCAGGCTGATTAGTGATTTTAATTATATTCCCCCATGTCACTTTTGCCAATGTAACTTAACTGTGGACATATTATCAGGTCATAGTCACGGTCTTTGGAATTAGGGCAGGATGTGAGGAGCTATTTTTTGAATTCTGATTATTACAAACAATGGTAATATTCGATTGGATGCCAGATATGAATTTTATGTTGGGTGCTAGATTTTGTATTCTTTTAAAGATTTCTGAACATCGTTCTAGAATTTAGTTAAGTTGCTTGGAAACGGTGGTTCCTTTGAGGTTTCTTTTGGTGGGCACTGGGGGTGGAAATTGTAGGGAAAAATTGGGAGGAAATTGGCAAAAACTCCCAAACTGGGAAAATGGCATTTGAATATCTGGTTTGTAAGTTAGAAATCTAGGGAAAATGAAAGTAACTTGGTTGCATGTTTGTACAAAACCCTTCCTTATTGGACAATTGGACTGAAAGCTGATTGGCTCAGGCCATTCCATGGGCGAACTATATAAAGAGCTGCGCTGGGGCAGCTCGACCCCCTTTTTGGCACGGCCTTTCTGGCATCCCTTTCTGCGCCTTCTCGCCTGTTCCTGCCCGGACCACAGATGAGGACGCGCCTCTCCCGCTGCTCTCCCCCCAACCTTTGATGAGGAAAAACGCTCTCCTGTCGCAATCCTCAACAAGGAAAAGAACCTGCTCTCTGTCTGATCACTGAGGAAGCGGCAGCTGTCTCCTCCCGACCACCTAGACGACCAACACAGGTGTTTGTCCCTGGAAGGCAAAAGCGCCTGAGGCTTTTCCTTTCTCCCGTCTCCTCCGGGGTCCCGAGGGCCGGGGGAGTCTGCGCCCCTCACCTGAGGGTCCCGAGTGAATTGTGTTTAGTATCTGTGTGCGCGGCGGCGCAGCCCATCCGAACCTTCAGGCCGGACCGGGAGGCGCGCGCCCCACAGAAATTAGGGCCTTGCACATACCAGGAAAATGCTCTCCCACTAGCCACCCCACCCCTGAGGCATATTTTTAAGCTTTGTTAGCTAGAGCCCAGAATGATCTTTTGTCCAGGTCTGCCTTGACCCCACTAAAGAGGCGACCACTTCCTGAGGCCTCTAATCAATTCCCTTGTGTTTTCAGCTGCTTGTGGTGGTGGGAACACAGGCTCTTCTCAAGCCCCTCTTGAGCCCCTGTGGTTGTTTCCCCTGCGCCTTTCAGGTAGATCAGTGCTCACCTGAATACTTGAGGACCACCCTCCGCACATTTCTGGGCTTCTCTCCGTGTGCAGCGCCCTCCTCTCTGCAACACCATCCTGTTAACTCTAGCTGCCTCAGTCTCCCTGAACTCTTGGCTCCATTTATTCAACTCAGAAGGTCCTCAGATTCCAGCTAGGCCCCCTCCCTGCACTGTGTCCCGAAACTCTCACAGCAGTAAGGTAAGGCAATTGTACAGCTCATCTGGCTTGTTTCTTGTCCCCCACGGATGACTGGCCTTCATTTTCTGATGTCCAGGGTCTTGAAAGCCATCTTCCATAATTTCAATTATTCTGCTTATTTGTTGTTGTTTCGGCAGGAGGATGAATCTGGTCCCTATTACTCCATCTTGGCTGGAAAAGGAAGTTCTGAACTTCATGGAAATGGTACCATCCCACGGGTTCTCTTCTGTATCTGGCTTCTTTTGTGAGTAGCAGTGTGCTATGGTGTGAATGTCCCCTCCTAAACTCATGTTGAAATTTAATTGCTATTGTAATGGTATTAAGTGATGGAACCCGACAGGCGTGGTGGTGCACAACTGTAATCCTGGCACTGTGGAATCAGAGGCAGGAGGATGGAAAGTTCAAGGCCAGCTTGACTACATAATGAGACCTTGTTTCAAAAAACCAAAAGCAAACCAAAAAGCAAAACAAACTACCCCCCAAACAAAAAACTAGCAAACCAAAACAAATTACCCCACCCCAAATGTGGGACCTTTAAGAGATGATTGGGTCATGAGGGCTCTGCTCTCACAAATGAATTAATGCTTTTATATCACAAGACTATGTTTGTTATCAAAGGAGTGGGTTCTTTATGAAAGGATGAGTTCAGCCTCCCCCACTCTGCCTCCTTGCTTCTTTCCTTCTCCCTCTTGGCCCTTCCACATGAGATGATGCAGCAAGCAGACCCCCAGCAGATGCTGACACCTTGATCTTGACTTCCCAACCTCTGGAACTCTTAGGAAATAAGTTTCTTTTTTTTTTTCGAAATTATCTAGCCTGTGGCATTTTGTTACAGCAGCATAAAATGGACTAAGCAGTTTGTTCTTTTTAAAGTTGCTGTTGGTATTCCATTATGTGAATATTTTCTCACTTAAAAAAATTTAGATTTCTATTTTTATTTTTGAGCCAAGGTCTTGCTTTGTAGCCCAGGCTGCCCTGGAACTTGCTATGTAGACCACACTGACCTTGAACTCTCATCGGTCTTACTGCCTCAGCCTCCTGAGTGCTGGGATTATAGGTGTGAGCCACTACACCCAGCTCATTAATTTTTTTTTAATTTTAATGTTTTTTTATGGTGATAGGAATCAAACCCATGGCATCTTGCATGCTAGACAAGCACTCTACCTATGAACTGTATCCCTAGCCTTTTCTCATTTTTTAAATGGCTGCATAGAATTGCATTATATGGGTACATTATAATTTATCTAACTAGTTTTCTATTGCTTTACACTTAGAGATTATTTTGAATCTCTTGCTAAACCAAACAGTGCTGCAAATGATCATCTTGAACATTGTGTGGAGATGAGATACCTTTAGGATGTTGTTGTTGTTAGGTGCCTTCAAGTCAGGTCTGACTCATAGTGACCAGAATGAAACACTCTCTGACACTCTGCCATGCCAAGCACTATGTCAGTGCTTCTCTACCATTGGTGGATTGTTTTGGGAGTGGGTTTCCAGGTCCTTCTTTCTAGCCTGAAGCACCTGGTATCCCCAGGTGGTCTCCCATCCAGGGACTAACCAGGCCAACCCTGCTTAGCTTCCAAGGTCAGGTGGGATCAGATGCCAGGGCACTACGACTACAGAGGTCTTTAGGATACATGCCTACAAATGCAACAGTTGGGACAAAGGATGTGTGCATTTTGAATTTTGACAGTAAATGTCAAACTTTCTTCCAAAGAGAAAGGACCAGACAACACTCCCACTGACCATGCATAAGGGTGCCCATTTTGCCACTAACCTGTTATCCTTACAATACTTTTTTTATAGTACTTGAGAGTTGAACCTGGGGCCTCACACATTTTGTAAGTTCTTTAGTCTGGCTTCACTTGCAGTACTTTTTTTATTTTTTATCTTGAGACAGGGTCTCACTAAGTTATGCAGGCTGCCTCTGGCCTTGAACTCAAGATCCTCCTGTGTCTGCCTCCCAAGTCAATGGGATTACAGGCATGAGCCACTGTGCCTGGCTTAGTCTTATGATACTTTTTGTTTTTATTTTTTTGCCTTGTGCGTGCAAGGCAAGTGCTCTACCACTGGGCTATATCCCCAGCCTCTAAAGGAGCTACCTTGCTCATTTAAGTTGTTGTTGTTAGTTGCCGTCGAGTTGGTATCCGACTCATAGTGACCCTCATAGGATTTTCAGTGGCTGACTGTTTCGGGATTGCCTTGGGAGTGGATTGCCAGGACCTTCTCCCATTTTTGGGGTGCTGGGAATTGAACTTGGGACCCCTGAGACTGCAGCGCAGCGCTCTACCAACTGAGCTAAATCCCAGCCCGATCACTTAAGTAGCTAACAGTATAACAAGATCTTCCTATAAAGCTTTTCTTTGTCGCCAGGCCACCGTTTGTCTCAGGAAGGGAAGATGCCAGCTAGTAAAGAGTTCTGACCATTTTGGAAATGACCATCCCCTGGATTCTACCCAAGGCCTTTGGCCTGATACTGAATTGGCTTTATAGGGAACAGTGCCATGGCAAGATACCAGTATGGCAGTCTTTGCTCCACTGAAACAAAACTCTGAATTAATTAAGTGAATTAATTACAGGCTTGGGAGGGGGTTTATTCCAGATTAGAAAACTGAAAATATTCCTAATTTCTTTTAGTACTAGGATTACATCTACAATATTTCAAGACAGTATTTTTAAGCAACATTAGACATGTCACTCTTCTGTAACTCTAACAAAATTCTTTCCCCTAAAAGGAACATGAAGTTTATTTGGTCTAATGGGTCATTTTGGTGTCTCAAAGTTTTGCTCCTTCTAATGTAATGGCATGGAAAGTATGTTTAAGAGGTTGTAGGACCCAGGTAGCAATCAAAGTCAACTGACTGAGAGCAATACAAAAAAAAAAAAAAAAAGTATGACGTGTCCATAGATGTAAGGGTTTGTTTTTGTTTTTGTTTTCTTCTTGAGACAGGGAGTTGCTCTGTAGCCCAGGCTAACCTGAAACTCACGATCCTCCTGTGTCAGCCTCCCTAGTGCTGGAATTACAGGTGTGTGCCATGAATCCCAGCTTGTAGATGTAAGTTTTCAGCGAGTACAGTGAGGGCAGTACTAGACCTCCTGTCTGGCAGGAATCCCACTTTTATCACCTACTAGCCATAACAATCCCAGGGAAGTTAACATTTTTGGGCCTCGTCTGTAAAACAGAGATGACACTAGGGTCTCCGTTGTAGGGTTTTTGGGAGGATTAAATAAATGAATTTGAATGGAGTGCTGAGAATCATGCTTGACACATGGTACACTGTCAACAACCAAAAACAACGCTTCTGTTTGCATAAGCCAGCATTTTTTCTTTTTTGGCAGAATGTACTGAATCCCATGATAAAAGCCCTGCAAGCCAATCACAGTGTAGATGGTAGTGTGTGACAGTGTAGAGTGGCTGCCTCTAGCAACGCCTAGGAAACCTCCTAGAAACTATTCAAAAGTACAAAGAGAAGCAACACACACACTTGTACATATGTGTACAACACACTTAACAACCATGAACACATGTTCATAAAGACTGTGCACGAGCCGGGCGTGGTGGTGCACGCCTGTAATCCCAGTGGCTTGGGAGGCGGAGGCAAGAGGATCGCAAGTTCGAGAGCAGTGGCAGTCTGTGTAACTTAGCGAGACCCTGTCAAAAAAAGTGAAAAACTGGGTGAGGGTGCAGCTCAGTGGTCCAGCACTTGCAGAGCATGCAAGCGCAACCCCCAGTAACGCAAAAAAAAAAAAAAAAAAAAAATACTGTCTGTGCAGGGACTCAGAGAAATCATCTTCTTGGTGGAGATGTCACAAAAATTTGTTGCCTTTTATTCCAGATAGTTACTGGTGGAAATTGTTTGTTAAATATCTGAATGGGCTAATTGGAGGGACAGAGCAAAGACCACAGCTGGAAGCTGGAGCAAGCTGACCAGAAGCATGAAAGTGTGCACTAACAAGGGTCAGGGTCCAAGGATAGCCACAGTAAGCAGGATCAAAGGGGAAGTGGATTTCATGTATAGTTTATTCACCTGCCTCCCTTTACACTATGAGCAATTTGACAGCAGGAGCCTCATATACAGAGGGTGCCAACAAAAGTATACACATTGGAAGAGAGGAATAAACTGTGTTAAAATTGTAATACTCAAAATATACCAATAACAAAAGATGAATACAAGTCACATTTGGCTTCTACGATTGCCAGAGGTGCTGAAAGTGGTTCCCATAGCAGAAGCAGCAGGACTTGCTGCTTGCAAGGTCTCCGGGATCTTCCCTTGTGCACATCACGTAGTACCATGAGTCTCAGGCTTACCACGAATGCGTGTGATTGTTAGGCGTGTTGGAGGTTTTGTTTCAGACTTATGCCTCCACTGTTATCATACTTTCATAGCATTCTCAAATTTCAAATATCACTTCAACATGGCCAACAACTGTGCTTCTGCCATTTTCTTTGACTGTCCTGACTGTCCCATGGTGGCGCTAGCGTTCATTTGATTAACACCATCTTTTGAGCGAATATCATACTACACGTTGCTACCGTCATTCAATTCAATGATGAGAAGTAATACATAGATATACATCTCTTAAAATGTGTATGCATTTTTTGGCACCCCTGGTGTTAACCATCTTTCTAGCTTCTGTAGGCTGGAGGTAACTCCATGAATATTCATTGATGAAACTGAATAGAATTGAAGTGAAACAGGCCAGGAATGGTGTCAAGTATTTCAAAACAAGCATGAGAGGACAGTTAGAGTAGATTTCTACAGGTGTCTGGGAACAGTATTCTTGGATGTAGCAGAGACAGATGGATGTATGGGATTGGCAAAAGCCCATTATAAAAGACAACAAAACATTATAGAAAATTTGGAAAAACTATTTTTAATCATATCTCACTACTAACAATTGCTATTATTTTTGTTTATTCTCTTGAAGTGCTTGTCCATATGTATATTACTTTTCATTCATTAATTCATTCAACAAAGGTTTACTGAGCATGTGTGCCAGGCATGTTCCGCATACGAATGGATATGGTTACAGTAATCCTTTGCATACCATTTTGTAGCCTCCCTCTCCACTTACTGGAGCATAAGCCAGCATTTCCCTCAGTGTTTTGCTGAGCACAAACTGCCCCGTGATACAAAGCTTTCATGATCAGGAAGACTTGCTGGCACCATGGTTTACAGTTTAGAGCCCTTTCTTGTGGCAGTTCACAACTCAAATTTCCTGTCTTGGTCGGTCTTTCTCTACCTGATGTCCAAACCTTAGACATCCCCAGGGCTCATCCTGGGCTCTCTCCTCTACACTAGTTCCTCAAGTAAAGTCGTCCACCCTGGTTATTGGGGAACACCTTGCAAAATGTATATTGAGCACGTTACTTGATTTACATTCTTGGAACCAGTGTTATTTTCAGTTCATTACTCTGTGACATGAAAAAAATACTTCTGCTAATATTTCCTAAAGTAGTTTTTCCCAAAACTTAGGACGTTTTTTAATAAGTTTTGAAAGTAGCAGATTAAAAAGGTTTCTTTACAGCTAACTTTGGCAGAGCCTTTATTATACATTCATTCATTTCACATGTATTGGGTGAAAACAAGGCCCTATGCAAGTAGAGCCCTCAGATTTCTTCAGGCTGCAGTGAGTGCTGGGCAAGGAGTTAATAGGGTGATGGCATGCATGGGCACCAGGAGATGGAGGCTGCTTTTGTTAGGTATGTGACAAATGCTTCCTTGAGGATGACTTGGGAGCTGTAACCTGAAGAAACCTTCAGGAAGAATGTTCTAGGCAGGGAGGCAGCAAGTGCAAAGGCTGTGAGGAGGGAGAGACTTTGTTGCTTTCAAGAAATAGAAGCCTAAAATGGAGTGAAGCAGAGTGACCACTTGAAGGAGTTTGGATTCTATTTGACAAGCAGAGGAAAGCCATTGGAGGGATTTAGATGGGGTGTTGACATGATTTGATTTTTTTTTTTTTTTTGAGATGGAGTCTCACTGTGTAGCACAAGTTAGACTGGAATGTGCTGTGTAACTGAGACTGGCCTTGAACTCTCAATCTTCCTGTCTCTGCCTCCCGAGTGTTGGAATTATAGGCATATGTCATCCCGCCCAGCTATCTTTTGATTTTTTAAGAACTATGCTGAAGTCTCATTCATGAGGAAAGCAAAAGGTTATTAAAATGACAGGAAAAAAAGAAAAGGCCAAATTATATACCAAATGAGATTCTGAAACTTGCCCTTGAACATCGAGTAGCTAAAGTAAAAGGAAGAGAAGATGAAGTTAAACAACTAAACAGAAGATTTCAAAAGGCAGCTCAAGAAGACAAAATCAAATATTACATTGACCTGTGCAAAGAGCAGGATATAGGAAAAAAATGGGAAGAACATGTTCAGTTTTTCTCAGCTTAAAGAATTGAAGGAAAAATGCAAGCCTCGAGTGGCAATAGTGAAGGATTCTACAGGGGAAATATTAAATGAGGCAGGAAACACCAAAAGAAGATGGAAGGAATACAGAGTCATTATACCATAAAGAATTGATGGATGATCAACCATTTCAAGAGGTTGCATATGATCAGGAACCAGTGTTACTGAAGGAAGAAGGAGAAGCTGCCTTGAAGGCATTGACAAAATACAAGTCTCCAGGAATTGATCGAATGCCAACTGAGATGTTTTAACAAACTGGTGCAGCACTGGAAGTGCTTATTTGTTTATGCCAAGAGATTTGGAAAATGGCTATCTGGCCAACTGGAAAAGATCCATATTTGTGCCTATTCCCAAGAAAGAAGGTCCAACTGAATGTGGAAATTATAGAACAACAAATCTCATACAAGTAGAATTTTGCTAAAGATCATTCAAAAGCAACTGCAGCAGTATATTGACAGGGAACTGGCAGAAAATCAAGCTGGATTTAGACGAGGGAATGGAACTATGGACGTAAATGCTGGTGTCAGATGAATGTTAGCCTAAGGCACAGAATACCGGAGAGATGTCTATGTTTTCTTGACTATGCAAAGTCAGTTGACTATGTGGATCACAACAAATTATGGATAACATTGCAAAAAAAAATGGGAATACCAGAGCACTTAATTGTACTCATGAGAAATCTGTATGTGGACCACAAGGCAGTTGGAAACACTGCCTGGTTTAAAGTCAGGAATGGTGTGCATCAGGGCTATATCTTTCACCATTCCTATTCAATCTCTATGCTGAGCAAATCTCAGAAGCTGGACTTTATGAAGAAGAACATGGCATCAGGACAGAAGGAAGATTCATTAACAACTTGTATTATGCAGATGACACAAATTTGCTTGCTGAAAGTGAAGAGGATTTGAAATATTTACTGATGAAGATCAAAGAACACAGTCTTCAGTAGGATTAGCACCTTAGTACCAAGAAAACAAAAATCCTTACAGCTGGGTCAATACAAAACTTCATGATAAACGGAGAAAAGATTGAGGTTGTCCAAGATTTTGCTTTACTTGGTTCTACAAGCAACACCCACAGTAGCAGTAGTCAAGAAATCAAAAGACACATTGCATTGCAAAAAGTTATTGTGAAAGACCTCTTTAAAGTGTTGAAAAGTAAAGATGTCACATTGAGGACAAAGGTGCGCCTGACTCATGCCATGGTATTTTCAGTTGCATCATATGCTTATGAAAGCTGGACATTGAATAAAGAAGACAGGAGAAGAACTGATGCTTTTGAACTATAGTGCTGGAGACAAATATTGAATATACCATGGACTGCAGAAAGAACCAACAGATCCATCCTAGAAGAAGTGCAACTAGAGTGCTCCTTGGAAACAAGGATGGCTGGACTCTTATCTTACATATTTTGGACATGTTGTCAGAAGAGACCAGTCCCTGGAGAAGGACATGTTTGGGAGAGGGGCAGATCAACGAAAAAAGGAAGACCCTCAACCTGATGGATTGACACAGTGTCTGCAACAATGAAAGATCGTGTGCATGACAGTATCAGGGAGTGTTTCGTTCTGCTGTATATAGGGTGGCTGTGAGTCATAACTGACTTAAGGTCACCTAACAATGACAACAACAACAACAATGTCCAGAAGCCAGGTAGTGGTAGTGTGTAGTGGTACACACCCGTAATCCAAGCATTCAGGAGCTGAGGTGGGAGGATGGCAAGTTTGAGGCCAGCTTGGGCTCCAGAGTAAGACCTCACTCCCCTAAAACCAAACCGAACCGAACTAAACCAAACCAAACCAAAAACAAAACACTCTTCTGGCTGCTTTTCAGGTAACATATTGGAGTGAAGCAAGAAGGAAGGAGGACTGTGGGGAGACTACTGCAAGAACCCGGGGCCAGGGTGGGGACAATGGAGTCGGGGAGAAGTGTGATGACTTCACATATATATTGAATATTGAGCCAACTGGCCTCACTGGTGAGGTGGAACTGGGCACCACTTTGGGGCAAATGAAGAATGAGTCTAAGGTTTTGACTCCAGCAGCTACATGGATGGTGGTGCCATTATTGGGATGGGCTTGAGGGACAGGGGAACTCATGTGCCCGCTTTCTATGTGTGAAACCTGAGTGGCCTACAGGATAGCCAATGTTGATGCCAGGTAGACCAGGGGACACACAGATTGGTGGCTCCAGGCAGTGGGCAGGGCTGAAGAGAGATTTGGGAGTTACTTCTAGCCTCATTCATACAGCCTTTTCTTTCCTTTGCATCGTTTGCCTAGAATATATTCCCAGGAACAGGGTGACTGAGTAAATGGCACAAGCATTTAAAATTCCCTGGTGCATATTGCCAGATTTTATTTTCAAGGGGAAGTATTTATTCAGAGAGTTAGCAGCCAGTAACCATGCATCAATTTGGTACTTTTTCCAGCCTGACATATTGTAATTTCTTCCACCTCCCCTTAATTTTTGCTACTATAATTGGCAAAAAATGGCCATTCAGGTTTTTAAATTGAGTATGCCTCTGCTCATTAGGGAGAGTTGACATTTTCCCATCTGTTTGCTTCCTGATAGTATTTCTTGTCTCTTTGTGTTTTTGCTCATTTTTTTCTATTGCGCAAGAGTAATCTTATCGTGGCTGCATGGACACAAGCTGGTGACTTTCAGCCCTGCTTTGATGTGTCCTGGAGAGCAAAGATGGATAAAGGCTGATGCCGTTGCCCACTCTCTTCTTGTAATTTGGAAGCTTATTCTGTCAGTTCTTTTAAAACCCTGTTCTCCTGATTTGCTGCCTACCTCTGGCAGCCCCATCCCTGTCTCTTTCCTAAGGAGACTCCTTTCCCTGTAGCCTGGCTGAAATTTCATGTAACTCAGAATTGTATGTTGAATCTTTAAAAAAAGTCTACTTCTGGGATGGGAATGTAGCTCAGGTATAGAGGGCTTACTTAGCATGCATGAGGTCCTGGGTTTGATCCTCAGCACTGCTAAATATATAACAAAGGTCTAATTATAAAATATAGCATGCATATATACACACCACATGCCTAAAACCAATTTCCAGCTTGTTTGTATATTTGTAAAACTAGTTACAAGTGAACAGTGTGACTATGACTCAGCTCAGAAAATAGAACTTTGCCAGCAACCTGGAAATCTCCCCATGCACAGGTTTGTGTGTGTGTGTGTGTGTGTGTGTGTGTGTGTGTGTGTGTGTATCTCACTATATATCCCAGGCTGGCCAGGAACTTGCTATGTAGCCCAGACTGGCCTCAAACTTGAGATCCTCCTGCCTCAGCTTCTCGAGGGCTGGGGTTACAAGTGTGTACCACCATGCCTGACTCCATTCTATTTTTGATGGACTACTGGATTGTTTCCAGTTTGGATTGTTATGTGCAATGCTGCTGCAAACCTCCCATATATCTTTTGGTAGTTATGTATCTGTTTCTCTAGGATTTACCTAGGAGTGGAATTGCTGGATCCTTGAGGATGTATATTGTGTTAGTCAGCTTTTCATCACTACAACAAAATACCTGAGATAAACAACTTAAAAGGAGGAAAGGTTTATTTTGGCTCACAGTTTCAGAGGTTTCAGTCCATGATCCTTTGACCCCCTTGCTTTTGGCCCTGTGGTGAAGCAGTACCTCTTGGTGGTAGCACATGGCCGAGGAAGCCTGTTTACCTCATGGTGGCTGAGGAAGTGAAAAAGAGAGAGGAGGGGCTGTGGTCCCAATAGCTCCTTCAAGGGCATGTCTCCAATGACATAACTCCCTCCTATGAGGCCCCACCTCCTAAAATTTCTACCACCTCCTAACAGTGCCACAGGCTGGAGAACAGGCCTTCAACACATGGGTCTTTGAGGGACATTCAAGATCCAAACTATAGCATGTATCTTCAACTTTAAAGATGATGACCAACTGTTTTCCCAAGTGATTGAACCAATTGGTTGCCCTACCAGCAGTTTTGGGGCTGGGATTTAGCTCAGTTGGTAGAGCACTGCGCTGCAGTCTCTGAGGTCCCGAGTTCAATTCCCAGCACTGCAAAAATGGGAGAAGGCCCTGGCAATCCACTCCCAAGGCAATCCCGAAACAGCCATTGAAAACCCTATGAGGGTCGCTATGAGTTGGATACTGACTCCATGGCACCTAACAACAACAACAACAACCAGCAGTTTTATTAGAGTTTCTGTTCTGTATCTTCTCCAACAGTATTTATTAGCAGACATAAAAATTTGCCTTCCTGGTAGATGTGAATGTTATGCTACTATGTGTATGCATATATGTATGTGTATGTTTTATAGCTTTATTGACATATAATTGATGAACAACAAACTGCACATATTTTAAGTGGCAATTTAATAGATAAACATTCATGAAACCAGAACCACAATCAAGATAATGAACATATTCATCACCCTTGAAATGTTTCCTCATGCCCCTTCTTCATGCCCTATCCTCTGCCACTCCTAATTTTCCTGATAAGAGTTGAGTTTAAGCATCTATTGATGTTTATTGGACATTTGGATTTCTTTTTTTGTGATGAGCACATACGAATATCAATGAGGTTGAACAGAATAATGAACTAACCAGATGAAAGGGTTGGAAAGACGTGAGGTTGAAGGGGATTAAAGAAGTTAAAGTTTTAGTAGCACATCAGTTCTGGGCCAAACAAGGTCTACTTGGGGTCCTGGGAGTGGGTGAGTGGAACAGAAGAGGGGCAGGCACCAGAGGTGAGTAGGCCAGAGGAATGAGAAATCAGGGAAATGGAGTAGGTCTTCCACAGATTTTTCCACCTGGATTTTGGCAAGTCTAGAAGGTGGAAGGGGTAGGATTTAGCCCAGTGGGTAGAGCGCTGCTCTGCAGTCTCTGAGGTTCTGGTTTCGATTCCCAGCACCGAAAAAATGGGAGAAGGGCGTGGCAATCCACTCCCGGGCAATCCCAAAACAATCAGCCACTGAAAACCCTATGAGGGTCGCTATGAGTCGGACATGACTTGACAGCACCTAACAACAACAACAAGAAGAAGAAGGAGGTGGAAAGAAAGACTGGGAGCCAAGCGTGCCTGAGAGGCACAGCTGCTATGGTCTGGAAGGTGCAGTGAGGAATGAGGAAAGGGCCTGCTCCACCTCTAGGTGAAGAATTTGGGGAAGGAAGGAAGGAATCTGAGGAGAGACCTACATGAGAAATGTGATTCTCAGGAGAGAACCAGCTCTCAGTTAAGGAAGGTGTTGAGCAGAGGTTTCTGTTTGGGCATTGGACTTTTTGTCAATCCTTGGAATTGGCCATCCAGTGGGCACTATTGGAAAGGCTGGAAAGGACGGATGACAGAGTGGGAGCTTAGAGTAGTATGGAATAAATACTGAGAGGGAAGAGATGACCAGAGGTGTTCACAGCCAGGGTAGATAACAGAACAGGAGACCCCTTGATCCTGGTCCCTAGGGATAGCCCTGCTAGATGGTCAGCTCCATGACAGCAGGCATGGTGTCTGCACTGATCCCTACTCTACCCTCAGCACTTAGTGCTCTACCTGGCAATGTACATGTGGAATGGAAGAATAAAAGAAGTGGATGGTGGCACACAGTGCCTGGCCCATTAGAGGTGCTTGATAGATACCAGAACTATTGTATTCATGGTATTTTATGACAGATTGATTTGTTGTTGTTGTAGTTAGGTGCCGGTGAGTCAGTGACCAACTCATAGCGACCCTGTGTACAACAGGCAAAATACTATTATTAGTGCCTCTCTGGTATTCATAGGGTTTTCAATGGTGGATTGATTTTTTGGGAGTGAATTGCCAGGTCCTTCTCCCAAGCCTACAGCAGCTGGTGTTCCCAGGTGGTCTCTCATCCAAGAACTAACCAGGCCCAACCTTGCTTAGCTTCTGAGATCTGATGGGATTGGACACCACAGTGGTATGGCTGCAGGCTCAGATCGATTTGTTGTTGTTAGGTGTCGTCGAGTCAGTATCTGACTCATAGCGACCCTCTGTACAACAGGGGAAACACTATTGTCAGTGCTTCTCTGCTGTTCATAAGGTTTTCAATGGCAGATTGAATTTTTGGGAGGGGGTTGCCAGGTCCTTCTCCCAAGCCTACAGCTTCTGGTGTTCCCAGGCGGTCTCCCATCCAGGTACTAACCAGGCCTGACCCTGCTTAGCTTCTGAGATCTGAAGGGATCGGATGCCACAGGGCTACAGCTGCAGGCTAAGGTTTTCAATGGCTGTTTCAAGATTGCCTTGGGAGTGGATTGCCAGGTCCTTCTCCCATTTTTGCAGTGCTGGGAATTGAACTCGGGACCTCAGAGACTGCAGCACAGCGCTCTACCAACTGAGCTAAATCCCAGCCCCAGATCGATTTAGCCTCTCATATATGTGACCTAACATGCCCTTGGAGAGGATTTGCTAATGGGTACTAATGGGGTTTGTGAAAAACCAGGGTCTAATTAAGGTTGCTAACATAGGTCTCTGGGCCAGGTTGGTAGAGTGCTGCCCTGCACTCTCTGAGGACCTGGGTTCTATCCCCAGTACCACAAAAATGGAAGAAGGATGTGGCAATCCACTCCCGAAGCAATCCCGAAAAAATCAGCAATTGAAAACCCTACGAGGGTCGCTATGAGTCAGACCCCAACTTGACAGCACCTAACAACAACATATGTCCCAAGATGGTGACTACAATTCAAGAAAGCTATAAACCTAATCAAGTGAATGGTAATAGGCTTAGAGTATGGAGTTGGTGAGGTCTGTAAAAAGGGGAACCAGAAAATGTGAATCAGAAAATACAAACTTAAAAGTGTTTAGCAAGCACTGTTCATGGGAGAAAGACACCTGGGATGAACACAGACCTCTGTCACGTGGATCCCCCTTTGACAGAGGACTTG
Source organism: Pedetes capensis (assembly GCA_007922755.1). Classification (NCBI taxonomy): domain Eukaryota; kingdom Metazoa; phylum Chordata; class Mammalia; order Rodentia; family Pedetidae; genus Pedetes; species Pedetes capensis. The sequence goes on from VMDO01001737.1 coordinate 23,711, forward strand.
CTGCCCAGGTGCTGGGAGTGCTGTCAACAGAGAGCTTTTCTTAGCTGTCACCTCCTTCATAGATTACCTCAGCTGCAGACAGATACTCAGGGTTGGGCCCTTCAGGAGGGAGTCCAGAGCCAATGACCCCTCGAAGCAGGGTATGGAGGCCTGCCCTGTGGCCCAGCACAGGGCAACCGAAGGTGTGTGTGTGTGTGTGTGTGTGTGTGTGTGTGTGTGTTGCTGGGGATGGAACCTAGAACCTCACCTATGTTAAGCAAGAGCTCTACCACTGAGCTGAATGTCCAGCCCTTGAGAGCTCATTTGAAGTCCAGAGTCCGCCACTGAGTGAGCTCAAGCTTTGCTGCACCTGCATGGCTGCTCTCTTCTTCTCCTGCCCAGTCCTGTTTCCTTTGTTTCTTCCACATATGTGAATTCCTAGGGCATTCCCTAGGAGACATTCTGTACAATAAACTCCACCTCAGAGTTGGCTTCCTGGGGGACTCACCCATGACATCTTCAAGCAAGGTCACACACTCCAATGGCTTGAGGGAATGGACCTGATTGGGTTAATGCAGCTGGGAGTGGCAGGGAAGTAGATAATGGGAGAAATGGTGTCCCATGTAAATTAAAAAAAAAAAAAGGCCAACATTGTACTCCAGACGATATGTGTGAGTTCCATTAAATCTAAAAGCTTTCACTTGTGACTTTTGCTAGAAGGTGTACTCTTTCTTCATTTAATATTCCAGGGCCTGCCTTTTACACATTTTTGGTGAGGCTGATCTGTGTGGGGCAATCCCTAAAAGCGCCACCAACTCAGGCGACCAAAGGAGGTTCTGAGCCAGCCATGGTGATCCCCCAATGATGCTGAACTGCACTGCAGAGTCCCCCAAGGCACTGCCTGCTCTGAGGCCAACCCACAGCCAGGCTCCTCCTCTGACTTTTATCTTCAAGTTTAACGCCTGCTACTCTGAGCATGGCCCTGGCCCCTCCCCCATCCCGTATTTGGCTTATAGGCTGTTAACAGTTCTGTATGTCTTTTTGGAAGAGCATCTTGGTGGCGTTAAGGGACATAAGCTAGTGCTAGGTCCTAGGGAGAAAGGGATGTGGGCTGCAAGGGCCTCAGCCTTAAGAAGCCAGAGAACAAAGCTCCCTTCAGATGGGAATTGATCCTCTTTTTTTTTTTTTTTTTTGTGGTACTGGAGGTTGAACCGGAGGCCTCACACTTGCATGTTCTGCAAGTGCTTGACCACCGAGCTGCACCCTCAGCCCTTTTTTTTTTTTTTTAACTGTTTGAGACATGGTCTCCCTAAGTTATGCAGACTGCCTCTGGTCTTGAACTTGCAATCCTCCTGCCTCTGCCTCCCAAGCCGCTGGGATTACAGGTGTGCGCCACCCGGCTGGAATTGGTCCTCTTATATAGCTGTCACCTTTTGCTGATTCAGACAATACCCTTTAGAGGGACAGAAGTGATCTGGGCCCCATGGGGTCAGACTCACTGTGGTCTCCTTTGCTGAGTGGTTTTATTGAGCCAGAGGACAAAGAGAGAACATAGTGCTAAGGCCATCTCCTCTCATCAGGAGCCTTGTGACTGCTGCCCGCTTCCCTAGTACCTTGCCACATCTGTGGCCCTTTGTGGACTCTATGAGCAGCAGAACTTGAATCTTTGAAATGAAGTCCCCAAATATAGATGACCTGCCCATACCTCTTAGGGCCATGGCTGAGAAGGCCAGGTTTCTAAAAGACATTGTGTGCCGTGTATTTGCTTGGGGTTTATGAGCATCAAATGCAGTGTGTGTGAGCCTCCCATGAAACCGAGGGAAGACCTAAATAAATCTGCCAACTTCGTTTGCTTTTAGTTACTTCCTTTTGGCTTGACTTCAAAAATCACTAATTTTGGGCTAGGATGGTAGCCTGGTGGTAGAGTACTTGTCTACTGTATGTGAGGCCCTGAGTTCGATCCCTAGCACCAACACGTAAAATAAAACTCCACTAATTTTGGAGGTCACACACCTAAGTGACATATTAGTCTTCCACTAGCTCTGCTGTAGATAACGCCTCTGATATGTGTGTCATGATGATGACAGCGGGCTAGGTTACTTTTCAGGGACTTGAAGGCTGTCTCTAGTTCTGTTGAACCACTTTATTGAAACCACCGGATCTTCACTTGTGCACAGGTGTCCAACAGGTGACCTTTTGACACGAGAAGGCATCTCATCTCCTCATACTTGGCTGCCCCGTGAATACACTCTCTTTTTGCAAAACTTGTCATTTCCATGATTGGCATACTGCCCAGAGGGTAAAGAGGGCCTGGTTCGGCAATCCACCCTTGTGTGGTTGACAGAACATGATAATGAACCAGGCTTAGTGTCTGAATTAAGGCATCAGTGATGCGATGACAACCAGACGGTGAAACAGAAAACGATTTTAACACAAAAAATTTATTTTAAGAAGACATGAACAGCTCTAGCTATATAAAGAATACAGTTCAATTGCTGGTAGCAAGCCAGTATGGAATGCTTTTTTGAAAAAAGAAAAAAAAAAGAAAGACAAGAAAAACCCTTTGTAATATCACCCCACAGCGGGCTCCCTTCTGTTTTTTGTTGGAATCCTACAGTGAGATTGTGGTCTCTCCTAGTTTCTGCTGCTTCTTGAAATTCCAATCAAGGGCCACATTCCCAGCAGAGGGAATGGCCTTATCTCTGCCTCTCAGTTTAGGACACTGGTCTGTACATTCCTGTCTCCCTTGTTTGTCTTAAGTGTGTTGTTGGCCCTCAGCACTGAATGGTAAGCGCTAACCCAACAAAGCTCTGCCTCCTCACTCTGCGCAGTAGAACTGGCCAATACTCAGTCCTCGTTTTGCTTTTGGCAAGGGTAGAACTTGGGCTCCTTTAGGGTTCAGGACATAACCTCAGTTTCCCTTTCTAATTCTAGAAATCCTCAACAGAAGACAAATGAATTGTTTTACTGTTTTATGGGTGCTTTGAAATAGGGAAATGCTGAAAGTTATTCATGTCTCTGATTTTTTTTTTAATTTAGATTTCAAGAAGTGGGTAGATCCCTGGGCTCAAATGACAGAAATCAAGAAACTATAGGTCCTAGGAAGTAAATTTGCTGAACTAGGAAAAGCTGCAGGGCTTACGTCTAGGAATTTGCTGAACTAGGAAAAGCTGCAGGCCCGAGGGCTTACGTCTGAGTGACGGAACCTACATGGAATTAAAGGCCCAGCTGTGTGTGTGTCGGCCTGTGCAGAAGTGGCACAGAGAAGTTTCTCCACATGGCTCCATGCGGAGAAGCCAACACAAGCCAACGGGAAGACAGTCTCAAAAGATAAGAGCGGGGAGATACCTCAGGAACCCCCACCAGCCTCTTCTCCTTGGCCAGTCCCATGAGAGCTGGCCCTGGAATCAAAGAACTAAAGAGAACACTGCGCCGCACCTGCACATGTGTGTGCGTGCCATCAGCGCTCGTGGCTCTCACAGTCCAGGTGGAGAAATCACACACACACAGACACACACACACACACACACCTTATTCCCTGGGATCCGGTGTTACACAGGTGGATGTGAAAATGCAAATGTGAGTTCAGACTCCCAAGCAGCATGAGAGGTGAAAGTAGGAACAGGATGGAGAAAGGTGAGTGGCAGCTTCTGAGAATCATTGAGAGGTTCAGTAAACAGGAGGAGGTGGTGTGCTGAATGCCTACTGCTAGCAGGGTTGCATGGGGCATCCCTAGGAGCCCATTCCAGGGGGGGTTAGGGGCCCAGAAGGCAAAGAAAAACTGTGGGCACAGAACTCTTCCTGCACCCCATTGGTCTTCTGGTTAGGGCTGAGTGCATGATCTAGTGCTAGACCCAAACTGCATGGACACAGAAACATGCACATTCTGGGTTTTAAAACCAGCCTTTAGAGCCAGGAAATCTGGTGACATCTCTAGGAAATCACAGACTGGACAGGAATGTTACAGTCTGTGCTGCCTGACTTTCCAATGGCAGTACTAAACTCATGCCGGCATGATGGGAAAGGAAAGGATGGCCCAAGGTGGCAGAGGAGCAATGACGGACCAAACGAACTAAGAAGACTAAGAAAAAATCCATTCTTTCATATCAGTTTATCCCAAACGTGGGGAAACAGGCATACTGAATGACAAGGAAAGGCCTGGAGAAGAGAATAAGGGTTCCTACATCGAGGTAGTAATGAGAAAGATTATATATATACAGAGAGAGAGAGAGAGAGAGAGACAGAGAGAGAGAGAGAATGAGAATGAACACCTGTAATTCCAGCTACTTGAGAGGCTGAGGCAGAAGGATTACAGGTTTGAGGCCAGAGGCAGCCTGTGCAACTTAGGAAGACCTGGCCTCAAAAAATAAAAAAAAAGGGGGCTGAGGGCGAACATTGGTGGAGCTCGCCTAGCATCCATGAGGACCTGGATAAACAGCTCCTTTTTGCCTATCCCCAGGCAGTTAGACATGTCTGATGAGGCAGTAGATGCAAGAGTAGTGAGCCACAGCATCTGGTGCACAATACACATGAGGCAGGCCACAGGAAATGCCTGGTCCACAAGATAGTTTGGATCAGGGGTCAGCAAACTATGACAAGTGGGCCAAATTCAGCTTGAGGCTTTGCATGGCCCATGGGCTAAGAGAGATATTTACATTCTCCAAGGGTTATAAAACAAATGAATGAACAAAGTTTACAGCAAAGAATATGCTACAGAGACCAGATGTGGCCCACAAAGCATCAGTTACTCTTTGGCCCTTTGAAGAAAAAGTGGTCAGTATCTGGTCTAGGTGATGGGGGAGTTCCACCAACCCCTGGTGAGAAGCCTCTAATGCATGCCTGGAAAGGGAAACTAGAGGAGGTCCAGGAGAAACAGGGGAACAATGGAAATAGTTAGAAATACTGCTCAATCTGACTAGTGCAGCACTCAAGGTGCACTGCCTGCAAGTCCACAGAATAGTGAAGAACGCGTGGACAGTGGAAGGAGGCCCAAGCAATGCTAAAGAAGAACCACGCTAAAGAACATTAGGCAAAGAATGTTCTGAAAGAGCCTGCATGTAGAGTTCAGGGCTGATCAGGGAACTCTGTTATTGTTTGATAAGATGGAGATGGAGTTTGAGCCCAGGGATTGACAAAATATCAAGCCAGGTGAAATTTCTAGAATATAACTAAGTTTCTCAAGAACATCTAACAGTCTGAAGATTTCTCCCAAAGATTAGGAAGGGAAGGTTATAGTAGATTCTAGGAAAGCTAATATTGGTTTGCCCTACTTTAAATAAACACCAAGTACAAAAGTTCACACTAAAAAATAAGTACAGACATTAAGGGACAGTGACAAGAAGAGTCTTAGGTTTTCAAAAGAAGTCCCCAGAAGATTCCCTGACATAGGGAAGCTTCCCTATTAAAAATGAAATTTGATATATAAAAATCCATTTTCACACAGTTTTAGGAAAAATAATGTACAAAGTAGGGCACAGATACTGAACATGGAGGGAAATGAAAGTCTCTAAACTAAAAATCAGATTTATCTTTGGATTCATGAACTAAAGAAGTTTTGAGCATGTTCCCTTAAAGTTCATATATATGTGTGTGTGTGTGTGTGTGTATATATATACACACACACACACACACATATTTTTTTTCACTGAAATACCTGGAAAATGCATAAGTCATAGAAGTAGAAGCTAGATGTGGGGCTTTCATAAATGTAGTGCTTGAAATGACCAAACAGCCCAGTGGCAGGAGACCTGGAATTGAGGCTGAGCCCTGCCTCTGACTCACTGTGTGACCATACATAAGCTATTTAACCTTTCTGAGCCTCAGTGTTCTCATCTATGAAATCAGAAAGTGGTCCTTTTCAGCTCTAACATTCTGTGACTACAGATAAATATCGAAATAAGATAAATACAACAATCTAGAAATAAGAAATATTCCCCAAAGTCAGCTTTGGAGTCAGTAGAAAAAAGTAGCAATGAAATATAATAAAAAGAATAAAATTTGAACTACTAGCCAGAGTAAATATATCTCATTTAAAAATTAATGAAAAGGTTTGTAATTTACAATTGATCAGGAGACACAGAACACACGCATTGATATTTCTTCACCATCATACATATATAGGAAGGAAAGGGTTGGAGGCGACTGGTACGATGAGCAGAATGCTGCATTTGCATGCATAACATTTTATAAAATTAGACATTAAAAAAGCTCAAGACCACATAAGGAATAAATTTCTATAAAGCTTGGCATTACAAAGAGGCCAAGAGGGGCTAAACTGGCTGCTCTGGTTCTGTTTTTGTCTAGGGGTTCATTGCTATCAAATTCCACTCTTTAGGTAAAAATCTTAAAATCAAATATACTTCTGCCAGAGCCCTCCTAAAGGACAGCCACCAGGGCAAGGGCAGGTATTTAAGAGTTGGCAATATCAGAGAAGCCTAAAATCTCCCCCCACCTTTTTTTTGTACTTGTGGATTAAAAATGTGTTTGGTGTTTTTTTTGTTGTTTTTTTGTTTTTTTAAATCCAAACCAGGCCAGATGGGCCGGTCAGGTCCAGTCAAAGGTTTTACATGGTGAGCAAATAGTCAATTCAATATGATCATTCCTTAACATCAAACAAATGTGTGCCTGACGAAGATGATGCCATCTCTCTCATCACTTTAATGATAGCTCAAACAATGGAAAAAGGTTGGGATCAGCTGGAGAGTTGTGGCTATAGTGATTCAGGGGCTTGAAGCACTGACAGTACTGGACCCTGTGCACGCACACATGCCCCGGGGATGCTACTGTTGCAGGTCCTGGGACCACACTTTGAGAACAACTGGCTTAGATTCAGGGCTTTATCAAATAAAAGCACACCCATGCAAATTTCTCATTGCTAAACTTATTAAAGCGCCCCAAATACGTGTCTTTAACAATTTGCTACTATAGTCCTCGATTTCAAAGTATTTCAAAGTATTCTAAAATTGGCTTATGCCATATTGTTATTCAAATCACTTTACTGTTTGCTGCCCTTTAACAAAAGTACTTCTTTTAGCTCTTTCCCACTCTCTTAACCTTTTTAATCCTTAATATTTTTGTCATTTAGAGATGAAATACATGCAACAGCTTTGAAGGGACTGGGTGCTCTGTTGCACATACAGTCTCATTCTCACACCAAGCTGACATGATAGCACACAGAAGAGAGAGAAAATGGTGGGGCAGGGGCGCAGGGGCCTGTGTTTAGTAAAGTTATACCTCCAATAAGTTTAATAATCATCACCAGTACTGGATGACTGACATGGATTGGACAGTTTCACCTTGCACAAATAGGATATATTTTCACAAACTCTTCACATCTTTGTGTTCTCTTACTTAAATGGTAAGTAGTATTAATTCCATTTACGTAAACATGTTAATGTACAATACGAATGAGCTAGGCCTTCTCAGTGGCTTTTAAGTAACCATTCCTGAGAGGCCCTCGGTAGTAACCATGTTGAATAGCACTGGGTACTTGGATAATTTAATTGACCATCAGCTACTAACTATAATGCTTCCAGGAGATAAAGGTATTTTCCATATTCTGAAATTAGCCATCAGGGAATTTGGCCTTTCCATGGTGAAGAATTCACTTCTACATCTAGTTGAACATTCTGCAAGTAGAACTTCGTTCCTTTGGCTTAAGGCTTTTCCCCTGTTAAAATGCAAGCAACCCTCAAAAGAGGTAGCACTAAGCCTCATCATCTCAAAGTCAATGAGTTTATCCCTTTCCTGAGAGCATGTTTTTCTTAGAGAGAAGGAGAACAAAGTAGGAGGCACTGAAAAGAGTCGGTGCTCGGACATGAGGACAGGGAGAACAGAGCAGAAAGAAGAGACAGAGGATCACAGGGACAGAGCTCCACATCACTCACTGTTTTGCTGCAGGGCTATCCCTGAGGGTGCCCCTACTGAAATGGGTGCTAACTTGCTGTGGTGGAGCAGGTTACTTAAACATCAACTACATTTTCTGATCATACTGAAGATTCTTTAACTCGAAAGTATACAAAGGCTTCTAGCAATAAATGGAAAAACAGAGAGCAATAAAACATTTGGTGCAACAACAGATAGGAGTTATCCCCCCAGATGAGAAAAACCATACTTGGAAGAGAAACTGATAATATTTTACAGAGTGCAAATCACAGGGCCGGGACGAGGGTAAGGCACTTGCCGGGCCCTGAGAGCAGGCGCCTCCTTAAACTTTGCACCCTTGGCACCTCAATCACCTCACCCTAGTCCTGGCCTTGGCAAATCATATTAAAGTGAAAGCTCACCATGGTGTCACAGACTTGGCGAACATGGAAGGCTGAACCAGTGAGGAATAGAGCACAGAGCATTAACTCGTCTCTTTCCTCACTAGTTCAGGGATGAGGAAGAGGGCAGGTGCATGGGCAGATCTGCTCGGAGTTATAGCTACGAAGAGATGGCAGTCAGGTCTGTGTTATCTACATAGTGAAAGTGGATGTCAGGCAAAATGCTTGTTGGGAGAGCCTTGGCATGTCTTGGTACACTCAAGGTCATTTCTTCAGATCAGCTCATTAACTTGTGGTCTAATAAACAAATGTGAACTAGATGGCTGCCTGTGCTCTTACCTCCTTCAAGTTTAAGCTGTTGGCCAGGGATGCAGTTCATGGGCATTGGGGCTGAAGGACAAGTTGGGGCCAGATGGGAGGCCCAACAGGCCAAATAGTGCAGGCAAAGAAGAGGAGATGCCAGCAAAGCCAGCCCTTGTACTGAGACTAACTTGCTCTCCACCATCCACATTTGAACCATAAATGTGGGTAAATACCCACTAAGTGCAAAGCACTCTTGGATACCAGTGAACCACGTCCCTTAGGGTCAGCTCCCTCCACTCCTGACTGGATTAAAGCCATGGTAGCAGAGCCACTTGATGTTCTTGGTTGGAAATGGAGGGAAACAAGGGGATAGGAATGACTTGAAGTGAAAGTTGACCTCTTGGGGCCAACCTCATTTCCCTCCAACCTCTTGGATATTCCACTACTAGAGATTATTCTCCTCATTAGTTGTGCTAGTTATAGTAGTGGTAGTAGCTTCTCTGAAAGCCTTCCTAAGAGAGGCTTTTTGCCTCTCTTCTCCAACCTTGGAAGGCAGAGTAGGCCCAGAAGGCAGCAGACATTGAAGTAAATGCCTGGGTGGGGGAGAGAGTTGGTGTTATGATGTGACACACACAGGAGAGAGGGTGGGTGTTAGTAGCAGGAAAGATGCTAGTAGAAGTTTTATAGTTTGGTTAGTTGTTTGGGACTAAGTCTACCTGCAGCAAAATATTAAAGGAATATTTCCAGTCTTAAATGTCACTCTGACTATATAATTTCTGCCCCAAATATTTGGAGAGAAGATGTTCTAAATATTCCAGCATACAGACTTTTGTAATGAATTACTTCTTGGCCTTTTGGCTAAGATCAAGTGAAGAGTTTTGTAAAGGAAAGCAAGAATTCAGGTAATTGAAAAACATCAATGTGTGTGTATTCATCTTTAGAATCTTTTGGGAAAACCTGCAGAGGTAGCAAGGGAGAGGAGAGGCAAAACCCACTAGAAGTAACTAGAAGCTTCCAGAAAAATCAGCAAAAGTAACAAGTCTTATACTATATGAGTCTCATACTCTCATACTTTAGAATTCAGCTATTCATAATGGTTCCCAAGGAGCAGGCTCTGGCAGCCTTTTACTTTAGTTAAGAGGAAGCACAAGCACTCCTTCATTTCTCTACAGGGGAAAATATTCCCATCTTTTGGAATTTGGAGTCTGGGGCAGATAAGGGTGGCATTCATATATTACCTAAGGCGAAGAATGAATCTTATTTTATTTCAGGAAACCCCCCAGAAACTTGGTTAAGACCTTCAAATCAAATAGTTTCAAAAGCAACTGGGGTTTCCCTAGCTGTCTGTTATTTTAGGTGGCTTCTTTCTAAACTAGAGGGAAGGGCTGATTGCAAGGGAGTTGGTGGGCCTGGCCTACTCCCATTAGTCTAAAATTCAGAACTGGACCAACCAAGGGCGTAGGCCCAGGACTTCTGTGTGAGAGGCCCAAGTCTTCTCAGTATTCAGTATGGTTTTTCAGCTGTTCTATCAGGCTGGACTGTGGGCAGTTAAGCTAAGGGCTTGCTCCTTTTTGGTGAAGAATGCAATCTATCAAAATTGAGACCTGCTTGTCTCTGAAACTCTTGCTGCATCTTCTAGGAGGTCGGCCAATGAACCTGTTGGTTTGGGGGATGAGGGACGAAGGGGTCAGAGAATCCTCTTTGTGAAACAAGCTACAATTCCACTTAACTTTTCTTTTGGATTCTTGGGACAGGCAGACAATTAACTTTCCACCATTGGTCAGCAAGTTTTCTTTGTTCAATGCTTTTTTTTTCCCCCAGTACTTGGGGGTAGAATGTAGGGCCTTGAATATACTTTGCAAGCACTCTACCATTGGGCTGCTCCCCCAGTCCATGTTTAATTTTTTTAGTTTGTGACAGGGTCTCACTAAGTTATGCAGACTGCCTCTGGCCTCAAACTTATGGTCCTCCTGCCTCCACTTCCCAAGATGCTGGGATTACAGGTGTGAGTCACTGTTCCTGGTTTGTTCAATGCTTTGTCTGCCTTGCCCCCAACCTCCCAGAAATCAGGCATATGGAAATCAAATGAATCATTACTCTTGCCCTGCTTAAAAAATCAAGCTGATAAGAATAGTTAGTCTGTGTTAGCTTTGCAGGGGAAGAGAGCACAGTGACTGCTCTGGAACTCCTTCAGCATCCCATTTACCCAAGTTCTTATACTTTCCATCAGGATGGTTAATGAAAGTTGGCCAAACAGCAGAACATAAATGACAAAAGTAGCCCTTTTTTTGTGTTATGGGCCATAGCAACTTGTAAGCCTGCCTTTTGGATTTGGGGTAGATCCTTGTAGTCTGTAGGTTCTTGGTTTTTGGAACAGAGTCAGACTTCCTTTAAACAAAACCCAACCAACCACGAAGCACAATCTGAATTGAACAGTATGGGGCAAGATGCATTTGGTTTCTATCCTCTTTCAGCCTTTACCTAATTACTTCCTATAATGGATGTTATATGCAAATGAAATAAGAATTCTTGGAGTGCAGCACGAGCTCGGCACAGATCCTAACTGCCCACATTGACAGACACTTTGAAGGACCTCAAGGTGCATCTGTGAGTTACCTTGGCTAGATCTGAGTGAACAAGTGACTCATTTGTTGGCTGAACTTGGTTCATTCAAAGCCACCCAGTCCTGACCTTTTCTAACTAATAGAGGGGGGAGGTTCTAGAGGTTTATTGAAACTCATCACCCTGATCTCCGCATAGACAATCAAACTGTAAAAGGCATGAAGTTTCAGGACAGAGTCACATTCACATTTTGCACCATAAAAAGCCATCCAATTAACCCAATGCCAAAATAAGAACACACCTATGAAACTCTCGCTGGAGGAGAGTCATTCTGTGGTTAAGGAGGCCTTGGTGTCTTTCTGTGTCTCCACACATGGCCGTCAAGGCCTCACCAGGAAAGTGGATAATCAGCAATGGCACTCTCTGTCCCCCACCCCAGGGTTGGGAGCCCTCAATCTGCTCTCCCATGGTGCCCCTCAGTGACAGGAGCTAATGGACAGAACTGCTGGGCCATTGATTGAAAAGGCAGCACACACACTCTCACATCTGAGAACTTCTCAGTGCACACCACTGAGGAAAAATAAGAACTCAGCAATCAGTCACAGCAAGGGTATAAGCATGGCAATGCAGAATGTCTGAAGACAATTCAAGTGCCTGATAAGCACAGCTGTAGGTGAATTGGCCTCTCTCTGTCACCCAGAGTGTGAGTCAATGTAAAAGAAATGTAGGCTCTTTTGTTATTCCCATGGTCCCTTTCTAAAATCCTTTCTCTTCCCCCTTCTCTAATCAAGTCTAGTAAGTAAACCCTGCTTGTTGAAGCCAAGGCTTAAGTACTGGGGTTGTCGGTTTCATAGTCCTTCGAGAATTGTGCAATGATTCTCCGAGCCAGGGGGTTAGTGGTCTTCAGCAGTTCAGCCGCTGAAGGGCGGGACCTGGGAGTTGCCTTACTTCCCTTCTTCTGGAGCAAGGCCTTGAAATCATCATTTCTGCCAGCGTCTAGGCTGGTGCTGCTGTTTGGCCCTGCGGTTGCAGCAGCCTCACTGATGGGAGAATCGGCTGTGTTCTTCACTGGAGAGTGGGAGCTCGGTCTGCTGCCTACAAAGCCCTCCCCAGGCTCCTTCCAGCCCAGCAGCTTTCTTTTGGACCTAAATAACAGAAAGTCTGGTCTGAGTGAATTCAGGGAGCAGACATTTAGTAATGCTTTACAGAAGTCCCTGCTAGGGATGAGACAGAGAACGTGCATGCAACAGCCTTCCAGGCATCATGTTGGCTTGGCTTCTCTCTCACCTCTAAGCCCCCAGACCCCATTTTGGGCCCCTCACACCATTCAACACCCATGGCTGGAGTTACTTGGCCTGTGCCTGCAGACTCAGTTGCCCAGGTTTTGGGACCAAGGACAAATTTAAGGAGTCAAGGCTAGTAACTCAGTGACTGAATGGGGACAGCCTGGGAGCTGGTCTTGTTCTGAGCTGGTTCTTCAGCTCTAATAACTGGGCCCTTAGATCTGGATCCCTTGTCACCCAGCCTCTACATCTTGTGTCCCTAAGCCCCTGTGTCTAAGTCCCTGCTTTGATATAGCCTCCAGGGCCCCACATCACTCCTTGATGGGAATTTGTGGTACAAGGAATTCTGTGAAGGGTTAAATGTCTCTGATTGCAGACAGAGCTGTGAGAGAGCAGATGGAGCCACAATAGGCCAAGCGGTTGCTAGGAGACGAGGGGCCTCTCTCAGCACCTGGTCCTCCCTCCCCTCCCCTCTTCCACTTTACCCAAAGACGTCAGAGAATTTGAGATGCGAGGCCCTGGACTGTACGCATATATGTGGGTATGTGGACTTAATCTCCACTTGCAATTCTAATGGCTGCTAAGAGGTAGCAGTTTGTCTTTAGGTAGAAAAAGGAAAGATAATTACAATTAGAATGAAGGGAAAATGGTCCAGACCTGTGTATCACAGTAAATAAATCTTCAGTTGTGCGTGAAGCCACAAACACGTCATCATCCTCCTCCGCAATCCATTCGGCTGTTTTATCACTGATTAAACTTTTCTCTTCGTTGCTTGGTTCTAGAGAAGTCCCTAGATATGAGAACCAGAATGAATGATTTTGACTGCAATACATAAGACAAAGCACATTGACTCATACGTTATTTCATTTGATGTTCAAAGCAACTCTGGAAGGGCAGCAGGGTGGAGATTTTTAATGTCTATCTTGCAGAGGAAGAACATGAAGTTCAGAAGGTTAATGATTTGCCCAAGGTGGAATAAGTGGTGAAGACTAGCCAAGGTCCCTGTTGTCAAGTTCCGTTTTCATTACAACAGGTAGTCTGAGCATTCTCTCTGTTTTCTGCTTATTTATTTTTGTGGTGCTGGAGATGCAACCTATGGCCTTGCACATGCTACACAAGCTGTCACTGAGCTATGCCTCCCGCCCCTCTCTTCTTTCAAATACTGTACATCATTTTTAAAAATGAAGGAACTCAGAGCAGTCTAACCCAGTGGGTGAGAGTGGGGCTTCTCTGACACTCAGAAGGAACCTGTGAATCTGAGGAAGTATATTCTAAAATAACCTGTGGCCTCAGTGTGCTTGCTTGTTTTAGTCACAGAGATTCACTTATATTGAAAGTCCAAATCAGCTTAAAGAAGGCCATAAGATTTTGATGTCCAGTGTTAAGGGTTCAAAAATGATAAGAAACACGGATGACCCTCGAGTGCATTAAGTGAAACAAGCCAGTCACACACACACAAAAGACAAGTACTGTACAATTCAACTTGTATGAGGTACTCAAAGTAATCAAATTCATAGACCCAACAAGTAGAACAGTGGTTGCTAGGGCCTCAGGGGAGGAGGAAAATGAGAATTGTTTAAGGGGTGTGGACCTTAATTTTTTTTCAGTGCTGGGGCTTGAACTCAGGGTCTTGAACATGCTAGGCAAGTGCTTGACCACTGAGCTACATCCCCAGCCATGGACTTTGGTTTTTTGCAAGATGAAAGGCTTTCTGGAGGTGGGTTGCTCAACAATGTAAATGTAATTAAAAATAAATGACCTGCACACTTAAAAATGGTTAAAATGAAGCCAGGTGTGGTTGTGCACACCTGTAATCCCAGCATTCAGGAGGCTGAGGCAGGAAAATGACGAGTTTGAGCCCAATTTGGGCTACATACTGAGTTCAGGCCAGCCTGGGCTAGTCTTTTGAAAGAAGAAAGAAAGAAGACAGAAAGACAGAAAGAAAGAAGAAAATAAGAAAATATTAAAATGGTAAACTGGCATGTGTATCTTACAATAAAACAAAAAGACACATAAACAAAAGGATGAGAATCATTAACTTAGCCTAGTCTTATGAACTAGCCTTGTCTTATGGGTTCACAAAGAGCTAGTCTCAAACTATGCAGGGAAGCGAGCAACATTTCCTCTTGTTATTGTTGTTAGGTGCAGTGCAGTAGGGTCAGACTCTGAGACCCTATGTATAACAGGACAAAACACTCCCTGACACTGTGCCTTGTCTGGCACTATAGTCAGTGCTTCTTTGCTATTCAAAGGGTTTTTGATGGCTGATTGTTTTGTGAGTGGGTTGCCAAGTCCTTGTCCCATTTTTGCGGTGCTGGGGTTCGAACCCAAGGCCTCAGAGTGTTCAGAGCAAGCACTCTACCAACTGAGCTAAGTCCCAGCCCCTTTCCTGTAGAAAGCACCAAGAAAGGTTGCAGGTGGTTACACATTCCATTGTTTCAGATGCCTCCAAGCCCTCCAGGGCACTTGAACTTGGTCTGGGAGGATACTGAGTCCTGTACATGAAACTAAATTAAGTGCAGTAATGAAAAGTACTATATAGAGGTGGAGTGGTAGGGCAGGGGATACATGTCTGGCTGGGTAAGATGGAGTCCTGAAGTCCTAGTGTGGCCGGGCCTAATTTCATTTCATTATCTCAGCACCTTCGCTGAGCACAGACTGGCCTAGACTTGGCCTTGGAGATCTGCCCCAGGTCACCCCTGATTCCAAGAGCAGCAAAGCTGACCTAGAGTTCCTATTCAGAGTAACCCACACCCTCAAGAGGTGCCTGTTGCTGATTTGGCCATCCTGGGCTTAGGATAATTATCCAGCGGCATCTGCCTCTGTCTCTGGCCCTCCACGCTTCCCTTCGCCCCTCCTGTGATTGAAAGAAAATACCACAGGGCAGTTTACTAACCGGGAGAGCTTGCCTCCTTTTCACTGTCAGCCTGCAGAGCTGAAGTCGTCCTCTTACCAGGAGACTGCAGGTCATCACTGGTGGAGTGACCCTTGGCATCTTCCTCCAGAGTGATGATGGGGCTGAGAGGCAGCCTCAGTTCTGCCACGTAGGCATCCATTGGAGCTATAGGGGAGGTGAGAGGCAAGTACAGCACGCTGGGCTTTTTCGGTACTGGAGGTGGAATCTTGCTGGTCTTTTTCTCAGCTTCTTCCTGGCTCTGGAGGCTAATTCTTTCAGGCAGGGCTCTCACCTTGAGGCCCTCATCCTCCATATTTGCCTGGGGAGATTGCTGTATTCCTGAGAAGAAAGCACCAGAGGAACTGGCAAAAGGCGTGGAAACAAGAGATGAAGGTGCTGTCGACTCCCCGGGGCTCCTGCTGTCAGGGAAGCTGGAGGACTTTGGTTTCCGCAACACCCTGTAGCTGTCTTGGGAGAGTGGCCTCACGTGTTGAATGGAGCTCCTGGGGGTCATAGCCAAGGCAGGCGAAGTTACAGGGTACTCCCCAGGGACAGATGGTGGCTTGTGGATCAAGCTCAGAGGCCTTCGAGCCAGTGGAGGCTTCTCAGCTACAGGAGGCTTCACCTTTCTTTCTGGCAAGGCAAAGACTTCTTCTGCTCCAGGTTCCTCAGCATAGTCCGGGCTCTCAATGTCATCTTCTGGCTCAGACTTGCTGACTGACCTCAGGCGAACAGAACGGAGGTCAGACTGAGTCACCATGGGCATGATTGGCTGGTTGGGACTAATTTTCTGTGCCAGCTTGGCCCCGAAATTAGTATCAGAGTGATGGCGGCTTACCTTGGTTTTGCTGTGGATGGAGATACGCATGCTGGCCAGATCCAGGTTGGTTGAAGAGGTCAATGGTAGGTCAAATGATAGCCGTGACTTGGAAATTTTCTCCATTGGTGATGTCGGGGGTAGTGATGACTTCCTCTCAGGTACCACTGGACGTACTCGGACGGTGCTACTTGGCGGGGGTAAGTGGCCCAGGGTCAAGGACATGGAAACAGTGGGTGTAGGTGTCTCCGATTGGCTGGAATATCCACTAGAGGGTGACATCAGTCCAGCGGGCCTTCCTGGGGAGGATACTTCCCTAGCCTCCACCTCTATGGAGAGCTGCGAAGGTGTTGTGGCTCTGGAGGTAGAAGGGGAGGCAAGAGACTCTGAGCTGCCCTGAACTTGAGTGCACTCAATGACTGTGGTGCCAGTGGCAGTGCTTGAGCTGGACAAAGACTGATAAGTGTCACCAGACTCCCAGTCAGTAAGATACCAGTGGTGGGAGAATGGTGTCCCTTCTGGATCCTTGAGGGTTGGCACAGCTGGGTGACCCTGAGTATCTGGCTGGGATGAATGATGTCCTTGGTGTTCCAAGGACAGGCAAAGGCTCCTGGGCCTCTGGTCCTTGGGCAGTGCTGACCCACCTTCTGGCAAGAGGACTGGCTCATCTTTGACCAATGAGACACTGCGCATCGGTGGGGAAGGCTTCTTTTTGGCCTTCTTGAGTGAGATACTTTTGGACCTCTGCCTTCTGTGCCGGGCCTCCTGCTCGGCACTGAGGGACGCAATGTTGTCAGCACTGTTACTGCCCTCAGAGCTTGTACTGGTATAAGGCAGGGCGCAAGCCTCACTGGCTTTCTGCTCCTCATTATAGGCCACATCTGTGGTACCTGAGTCTGTAGGCACAGACAGTGACCGCTCCCGGAATCGGCTTGCCCCACCTGGGCCTGTCTCCAGCCTCGAGGTACCACTGGTCAGAAGGCCAATCTTGGGGGGCCTTTCTGGTACCTGCCTTTGTTGAATAGGGGGCTCAGAACAGCTGGCTAACCCACTGCATCCTGCTGGGTTATCACGAGTGACAAAGAGGGTAGCTGCCTCCTTAGGAACCAGAGGAGGGAGTGTGTTCAAAGAGACCCAAGAGTTCCCGGAGGAAGGATTTTTTCCATTTTCATTGACTTGATTGCCCTGGACGCTGGCACTTGGAGTCATGTAGGTAAAGGCACCTCCCTTCCAGGAAGTGGAGAATGTCGATTCTGTTGGTCCATTGCAAGAACTGGGGACGCTGTACACCATTCCCATGCTCTCCATGCCAAGAGGGTCTGGGCCACTGTGTGCCTGGTGAGAGTCTCCAGGCTCACTAGAAGGATTTCTCAGTCCTGGCGAGGTGAGATTTGGAAACCGAGCTTCCTGCCCAACGGCAACTCTTCCATGAACACCTTGTGGAGCCGCTTGGCTGGGCCTGGCATCTGGGGTGGCAGAGGAGGCTGCACTGCCTGCTGGGCTGTTGCTGTGACCTGGAGAAGGAAAGTACAGAACATTAGTGGTGTAGCAAGGGATCTCCTGTCAGCTGTTTCAAGACAGGAGGACCAACTTTTTGCCAGGAAGCATTTGCCAACAGCGTGGTCCGAATTCCTTGGGTCTTCCCTTTCACAGATGAGGGAAGTTGGGTTCTTGCCCATCACCACATGGACAGTCACAGGGTACCAGTGAATCGTCCAGATGGCTGCCAAGGACTTTCCAGCTTTGATGATTCCTTTTAGAGCAGAAGTGTCACGTGGGACTACCTTGGGTTTTCCCCATATTTTCTCCCCAGGCTCATGAAACCACAGACCCCAGTGTTCATCAACCTTGAGATGAGAGCAGAGGCTTCCAAAGTGACCAAGAACAGCACTGTGTGACTTGCAGCCCCAACTGTGAATCTGGAGCATGTCAGAGTGGAACACTGAGAGCCTGGTTGCATTTCTGGCATCTGTCACTTTTAACCTTTGAAACAGAGAAGACTTCACATAACCTAAAGATTTGAGGACATCCTTCAGATGCTCCAAATCTCCACAAGTGTACTCATATACACATTTACTACTCTTCTGTCATTATTAACATTATTACTACTACCTCTATGATAATTTATAATAGCCACCATTGTTAAATACCAACCATATACCAGGCATGCGGCAGGCTAATTACACAAATAGCTGTAATCCTCACGATGACTCTACTGGATTGGTATCATTATCTGTAATTTACAGATGAAGAAACTGAGGCTCAGAGCAGTTATTTAATTTGGCCTCATGATTAGGAAGCAGAGAGGCCAAGGCTCATACCCATATCTCTCTGGTCTGTGCCTTGTTTTTTTTGCAGTGGTAGGGATGAAACCCAGGACCTCCCGTATGCTAGGCAAGTGCTCTGCCACTGAGCTCCATCCCAGCGCTGGTTTATGCTCTTTGGACAGTATTCATTTAGTAGTAGTAATGGTTCTGTTAAGATGGTGGTTCTGGTGATGATCCTCCCCCCTTACGTGTTTGCATAAATTTGGCCTACGTGGTTATATTACGTTTATAATGGAAATCAATAATGCAATGGATTTATTAGCCTGGGAAACTTGCTCTCCATACTCAGTTGCTGACCTTGACCAAAGGCCCTTGGTTATCCTTACTTGTCATATTGGCTTTCTCAGGATGTTCAAGGCCCCCACTCTCCTAAATTATTTTCTACTCCCCATTACCACAGTGTCACTTGAGTGGCAGGACTGGTAGGAACAGGCCAGGGGAAGGGGCTGGGGAATCAGTTGTGTGGGAGGGTCACCTTGGTCTCGCTGAGAAAAGTTAGAGAATCCAATAACGGTCCGCCTCCGCCTCAGGGTGGACTTGGGGTTCACGGCTGTCTCTGTGTTAAACAACGAATGTCGCAAACTTGCATGTTTATCAAACTGCTGCCCTGTAGCCAAAATAAAGACACTTGGGTGCATCCTGGTTTCTGTTTAAAGTACAGTGGAAGCTGGCCTGAGGTAGAGAGGAGGGATGATGGCAGCAGCAATGAGCATGAACAGCCAGGTGGATGGCACTTCTTCCCCATCCCTCCCCATCTGGTGCTAGGCACACATGCTGGCTTTCACAGGCTGCACCCAGGTCACCCGCAAGTCTTAGGTGGACTGGGGTAGTGGTTTTCAACCGTGGCTTCATATTGAAATAAACTGGGCAGCTTTTGAAACTCCAGTCCCTAGACTCCAGGACACTTAACTCTCTGGGAGTAGGGCCTAGGTAGAAGCATTATCCACAAGTCCTCAGGTGATTATTCGGATGTATAGCCAGGGGTGAGAACCATCTGTGCAGAGTGACAGGCTGAGACTAGATGTACTCGGTTGCTGATTATAATCTTTTTCTTTTTCTTTTGTGGTGCTGGGGATCGAACCCAGGGCCTAATGCATGCTAGGAAAGCACTCTACCACTGAGCTGTACCCACAGCCCTTGGTTTTTTGAGAGAGGGTCTCACTATATAGGTCAGACTGGCCTCAAATTCATGAGTCTCCTGAATGCTGAGATTTACAGGCATGAGCCACCATGCCCGGCTTAGTTGTGATTTTTTCTGAGAGAAACGTCTTTATGGGGGCCAGGTAGGTCTGGTGTCTCCAAGAAGCTGTCCCATTGACACCCTCAAATCTAGGAAGCAGTCTAACATTCTGTCCCACAGCCACGTGGTCACATTTTACCAAAGGTGGCTGCTTCATGGTGATTGAGCCGTATCTATCTTTAAGTGTTGGGTCAGCCTTTGGCTCCTGGGAAGTTGCTAGGGCAGTCAGGGAAGGCAAACCATGGAGTCATGTATGAGGTTCCCCTCCTTGACTCTCACTCAGCACCTTCTCCTCCCAGCCACCCTCTCCCCAGCAATTGGCTCTATGGGCAAAACTCAGGGACAGCATCATTGACAGCAAGACAGACATTCAGAAACAGAGTGCTCAACATTGCTTTGCGGGTCTCTCCTCATCGGCCATTACTTGTCTTCACACATTTCCCTAGGCTGGGGGCACTGTTTCCCACCTCTCGCTTCCCAAGATGACCCTAGTGGCAGCACATGACCCCATATCCAGGGAGCTTCAGCATACATGGCCAGAGCTGTCCTCATTGCTTTCACCAACTTTTTCTAGCATAGTAGGGCCAGTGCTGGCTTGCAGGCTTCCTCTGGTCCTTTGGGGTTACTGAGATCTTGATTTCATGAGGGCCCTGCCCTATCTCCTTCTGACGTGACTGGCTCTTTTTTCTATTCCTTTTACAGCCAAGGGAGTGGGGAGCAGGAATGAATAGAGACACAATGTGCCACATGTCCCCAGAGTCAGAGCCAGCTGGGTTACATATATCATCTCCCTACTCCCGAGGTCATCATGGGGCCCCCTGTGGTCTTTTTTTGCCTTCAACCCCTTGGGTCTTTTTCTACTACTTCCCTTTCTTGAAAAACTTGCCAAACAAGTTGAAGAGATCCACCTCCTTGCAAGACCTGGAATCTAATGAAATGATCACAAGGCCTTTGGTATGTGCCCTGGTGTGATCCTCCCCTTTTACCCCCAGCACCCTGACTCCTCTCCCCCTCCAACTCCTTTCTGTGTACTCCAAACCCATCTTTGGGTACTCAACTTTGTCTTTCCCTGAAACAAACAGAATTCTCAAACTTTGTTTCCATTTAAGCTCTGAAGAACACCCAAGTTTATCAAGTTTTGGAACGTTCTGTTAAGAAAGTTTTCTTTGCTATCAGACGGTTATCTGTTAGTGTGGCAGTGCCGCTAGGGAGTGAAGGAAGAGCAGCCAGAGCCCCCTCTTCTGCATGCCCATTCTCTAGCCAGCGCCATGACCATAACAGTGCAGGGTGAGCCAGTAGCAAAGAGAGTGGCCCTCCCTCCCCGGCACCCGGTGCATTTGGGCAGGATGGGCCGTAGTGGCATGGAGAGAAGCAAACAGGTGATGCTAAGCAACTCTACCAGAGATGTTGATGGGCACAAGGTCAGACTGTGTGGAGCAGGGCTGAGGCCACCGCTTCTCCTCTAGGATGGGTAGAGGAAAGGGGCCATTCCAGGTAGTTTGCTTGTCAGCTGTAGGCAGGCTCAGGGAGGCCTCAGGGGCCCTCACACCCTGGGTGGCAGTCTCATCCTCGCTCAGCTGCCGTTTCGCAGGCTGTTGGGAGAGAGGGTGATGCAAAGGGTATGCTTCTGACTGGTGATGGCTGTTTGGACAGAGTCGTTGGAGGCTTCATTTGGGAGGCAAGAAAGCACGGATGGACAGGCTGCCCAGCCAGGCACCCACTGTGCAGGACCCATCATGGTGGGGCCTCAGGGCAGCTCTGCTGGTGAGCAGAGGTGATGAGCAGCTTCCAGAGGGTAAAGTAAGCGGCTCACGGGCCCCTGTCAGTGGGTGCATGCTGGCTCTCCCAGGTGGGGGAAGAGGCAACTCACCATCAATACAAACTCCAGACGCCTGGCAGACTGGGGCCTTGGGCTGGGAGTGGGCTCAGGGGCCTCATCAGAAGAGCGGAAGGTCTGCCCCAGAAGTCTGGCCTCCGAGTACTGTTCCTCATATTCTTCTGAAAAATAGCACAGTGGAGACATACTCTAGGGGGCCATGGCCAAGTGCTGGGCTGGGGGAGGACCATGAGCACTGGCTGCCAGGTCTTACTCGAATTGCTTCTTTCCTGGCATCTGAGCCATGGATTCAGAATTGGGAAACTGCCTGCTTCTTGGGACCAATGAGGGCAAAGAAGGAAAGAAAGTCAATGAATTCAAGCTGAATTCAAGCTTTGGGGACCAAGCCCTCATCTCAGTGGCCCCCACCTTAGGTGCTCAATTCAGAGCAGAGGCTCTTTTGCTATAAGATCCTCTCTTTGGAGCTCTGCAGATCTTCAGGTTTTCTACAACCCTACCAAGGAAATGATCTGTATGAAGCAAGAAGAGATCTGCACTGGGAAGTCCAGTCTGGAGCTTTCTCTTGGATTCTAAGAACTTTTGTTTTTTAGTCTTGTTATGTAGCCCAGGCTGGCCTCAAACTTGACAGCCTCCTGCCTCAGCCTCTTGAATGATGGGATTACACATATACACCACCATGCCTCGCTGCAAGAACTCTTACTTGAGCTTTTGTAGGCCTGGTTCCACTGTGGGTGGGGTCAGTCTAGGAAAGGGAAAGAGAGGGAAGATAGGGGCAGAGAAGGGACAAAATTCATGGGCATCATCATGGAGTAAGAAGGATGCATAACATTTGAATGGGTCTGCCTTAAGTAATGACTTAGGTGAATAAATGAAGAAAGTGAGACTAAAGAACAAACATTCATGGCTCTAGGTACATTTCAACAAAGACTCCTAGAATCACAGAAACTCGAGCTTGCTCTTAGGGTTCTGCGTCTAACACTCCATTCTATGATCAGATTCCCTCCTCAGCAGCCCTTCTGGGTGCTTTTTCTGGCCTCAGAACACACACTTGCAGGGAAGGGGAGCTGCCTCCCAAGGCTGCTCATTTCTTCCATGGACAGTTGGGGTAGTTAGGCATGTCAGAAAAGTTCTTCCTTATCTGGAGGTGGAATCCGCCTCCCTCTGGCCTTCTATCCACTGGCCTAATTCCTCCAGTGGCAACAATACTGAATACACTGACCCTCTTTTCTGCATGGCAGCTCCTCCTTATCAGAACACAAGGCTCATGGTGTCCTGCAGCATCTTGCTTCCCTAAGGTCACCACAGAAGGAGATGAGGCTCCCAGCTACAGTCCAGTTGGGAGGCCCATTAGCTGTTTTCTATTCTTCATTGGAGTTAACATTTGCTGGTATAGATAAAACAGAGCTGACAAGACCTCTTTGTACATTTAGCATCCAGTAGGCACCTCTTAGGGGAATCAGCCCTGTGACAGATGCTTCTGGAAACCCAAGGACAGCAAGAGAAGTGATTCCCCGCCCCAGCAACCATGGGGGTGGAACCCAGGGTGTTGTGCACGCCAGACAAGCACTCTACCATTGAGCAGAGATGTGACGTACATGGAGAAGTGCAGTGTGACTAGGAGGACAAACTAGGTGAACTCTAGGCACTGTGTGTTGGCCTTACGTTGGTGAGGCAGTAGCTACCCTGGAAGCATTGTGGATGAGGTTTTTGCCAGAGCAGAGGGAGTGAAGCCAAGTGGGAGACACTGCAGATTCCCCCTTTGTCTTCAAGTGCCAGGAGTCCAAAAGCAGGGGCAATGTGGCAAGAACAGGGCCGAGGAGGTTATGGGCCCACATTGCAAGAGTCTTCCACCCAGCTATGTGAAGGGCTTGGCCCA
This sequence comes from Pedetes capensis, assembly GCA_007922755.1. Classification (NCBI taxonomy): domain Eukaryota; kingdom Metazoa; phylum Chordata; class Mammalia; order Rodentia; family Pedetidae; genus Pedetes; species Pedetes capensis. Next base: position 47,095 of record VMDO01001737.1, read on the forward strand.
CTGCCCTGCCTCAGCTTCCATCCTTGCCCCTCCTGGACTACTGACTTGAAAAGTGGGAGAGGGGAATGAGCCCTGGCAAGCAGTCTTAGAATCATCAGTCTGGAAGGTGAACAGAGATGGAAACATGTGCTTTTTTCCCTCAATCGGTTTGGAACTGTTCTGTCTTTTTCTCGCGCTGGCCCCTACTCTCTTCTCTGCCTCCCTCCTCCTGCTGCGCAGCTTGCCTCTGGGCTCCGGCCGCAGCCCCCCTCCCTCTCGGTACCTTGCAACAGGCTCTGGAGATTGAGCTGCGCCTCGCGAAGCAGCTCCTCTACACTCGGGGGCCTGCCTGAGGAGAGGAACACGTTCACTGGCTGTCGCCATGACGACCTCGAGTGGGCAGTCGCTGTCGCATTTTCCCGACCCGAGTTAGCTGCAGCTAGGGAAGGAGAGAGTCCGTGAGAGGCGCAGCCCAGGGGGCGGGGGCAGTGGCAGCCTCGGCCAGTGGGCGCCCGCGGTTCCCGAAGGCCCGCCCCTGCGAGGGGGTTGCGAGGCTGCGGTTAAAAGGCGGGGTGACGCCGTTCGCACGGGTTTTCCTCGACAGATCCTGCCGCAGTCCGCTCCTTCCCGCTCCGCCCGCCTCCGGCAGCCGCCGCCAAGCCGCCTGCGTCCTGCGCCGCCGTCCGCCCTCTTCGACCCCTGCCACGAGGTAACGCGTCCCGGGCTGAGCCGCGGGGGCTCTTCGCCCCGAGCGTCCGCCCTCGGTGCTCGCCCCAGTGGGTGTGGCCCGGCCTCGCCTGTGCCCGGTCGCCGCGCTTCAGTCTCCTCCCGCGCCCCGCCGCCGCATTTCGCCCTCCTCCCGTGGCCCCTAGCTCCCCGCACCCACCGCCGGCCACACAGAGCCCCTGAGCTAGCCAAAGATGTCCGAGGCTGCAGGAAACCTCAATAGCCTCCGCATGGCCAATGTGGCCCTGCGAGAAGAATTAAATGCCCTGCGAGGAGAGAATGCCAGTTTGGGTCTGCAGCTCGGAAGAGCCCTGGCTGAGGTGAATTCCTTGCGGGGCAATGTTGCCAGCTACATCCGCTGGCCAGTGCCCATAGTGCCTGTCCTTGCCGAGGAGAACTTTGAGTTCCCGCTCAATGAGACCGAGCCCACTCCCGAGGAGGAGGTGCCCTTCTTGTGCTGGCCTCCGCCGCGCACGGATCCCGAGTATGTCTCGGATGATCTGTTGATTAACGTGGTCCAGGACTATACCACCCCCGACGGGTCCACTGACCCTCCTCTGTCACCTAGCCCGCCCCCACTGGCGCTGCCTTCGCCCGCGTCCAAAGAGCCGCCCCCACAGCCCTTTCTGCCACCACTGGAGCGGCCTGACATAGAGCCATTTTCGGGGGACCCTGTCTACCTGGCTGAATTCCTGATGCAGCTAGAGACCTTCATAGCTGACCATGAGGATCATTTCCCTGGGGGCGCTGAACGGGTGGCTTTTCTGATCTCCTTTTTCACTGGGGAAGCCAGGGACTGGGCCATCTCAGTCACCCAGGAAGGAAGCTCCCTGCATGCCAACTTCCCGCTCTTCCTGGATGAGATCCGTAAGGAATTCTGTGGCCCCATCCCCCCACGTGTGGCTAAAAAGGCCATCCGCAAGCTCAAACAGGGAGACTGTACCCTGGGCAGCTATGCAGATGCTTTTCAGTTCCTGGCCCAATTCTTGTCTTGGGATGACTGCCGCCTCCAAAACCAATTCCTCAAAGGCCTGTCAGAATTCTTCCGAAAGGAGCTCTTATGGTCAACTGAAATGGCTGATCTGGATGAGCTGATTCTCGAGTGCGTAGAGATAGAAAGAAAAGTGCGTGTTCCCAAGCCAGTCCCGCTCCCTGGGGTTCGAAATGTCTTATTCCCTTTTGCTCCAAACCCTGAGGATGAAAATGAAGGTGAAGAGCATTACAATGAGGATGAGGATGAAGAGGCACACAGATGTGGGCTTTACCTGAAGGACCACAGGAAGCACATGAGGGCTTTCCAGCAAGACATGAGGGAGGAGGAGGAGGAAGAGGAGATGAGGAAGGAGGAGGAAGAAATGAGAGATGATGAGGATGAGGAAGAAGATGAGGAGGAGGAGGAGGAAGAGGAGGAGGAAGAAGAGGAGGAAGAGGAGGAAGAAAAGAAAGGGGAGGAGGAGATGAAGAATGAAAATGAGTATGAGAATAAGGATGAGGAAGATGAAATTGAGGTTGGGGGCCAGGAGCTGGAGCAGGAGCCAGAACAGGAGCAAGAAAGGGCAGAGATCCAGCTCGCGCATGTGCACGCGCACACTCACATACACACGCATGTGCACACGCATGTGCACACTCATGCACATGTGCACACGCACCACCACCATGGCCTACATGGGGAGCTGATAGAAATGGAGGAGCCTGTCCTTGTCGACACTTCAACCCAGACCATCACCTCCACAATTGGCTACCATGCTGAGAATTTCCTGGGTGCATCACCTCCCATAATACATTCCAGCAGACGGAGGAACCAGAATCGAGTCCCGCTTCTGGAGGGCCTGCCAGGTACCAATTCACCGTTCTACAGCTCACCACCACTGATTCGCCGCGCAGGTCGCTTGGGGCAACGCCAAATTCGAAGACGGCCCCCCGTACTGTTCCGCCTCACTCCGAGACAGGGGGGACACCGAGCTGCTCGCGGCCGAATTCGTGTGTGAATGCTGGGGTGGGTTGGCCACCCAGAACACACCCTTCTACTGCGTTCCCCACCCCTGCTATTGCTGCCACACCTGCTCTACCTACTGACCAGTGCTTGAGGGATTTCCAGACCTACAGAACCTGAAGAAGACCTGCAGAATTCCAGATTATCTTGCAACTATGACCAGAGAGTAAAATGTGCTCAGGCAAGGCCACCTGAGAAGGGAGAAGTCAGCCAGAGCTGTCTTCTTGCAATATATTCTGTTCAGTCCTCCCACATGCTGGAGAGCAGGTTTCTGGGCCCGTTCCCGTAAGTGAACTGGTCACTCTTTTGTCTTCCCCTCTAGTTGTTCCCAATCCCTGCCTCTCCTGTGTTTCTTCGCCTTGTGTTCTACAGTTTTATCCTCTGACTGGCTCACCAGGACTTCACCCAATGCCTCACTGATCTGCCCCAGTGATTGAAAGGACAGGCTACATTGAACTCCTAAAGCCACTGAGGCCACTTACTAATATAACTGATGGCAAAGCAGGATGGCACTGAGCAATTTACGTAGAAGTTTACACTTGCTTCGGGCCACACCTCCAGCAGAAGGGTTTGGAAGAGGACCCTACACCTAGCCCAGTGAGAGTATGCAAAGCCACATGTCAAATGGACACCTTGACTGAGATTTATTTGTCCTAAACCTGACTGTGGCAAGCTGGTTCCACATCCAGCACCTGAGTTTACCTTCCCTCAGACTGTGGTATCAGGGCCTTTGGACTGGCTTGGCCAATATCTGGGCACCTTTCCTCCTGGACACACCCACTGTGGACAGAAAGGGGCAAGCTCTGCCCCTTTCCTTGATGCTACCTAAAGGGTAGGCACTTGGGGGTGCAGGAGGAGGCAGCAGCACAACTCAGTGACATCCTGGGGGAGAGACTCTTGCCTGAGGGACAGGGGCCTCCTTTCCCTGCCAGGCCTTGGACTGCAGCCCCAGCCAAAGGCCTCTGCAGGAGACTTAGCACCCTTGATGCTGCAGAGGAGGAAGGCCTCACTAGCCTTTCCTTCTGGAACAGTCAGAGAGAGAGGGTCCACAGCCTATTCTTTAACTCCCTCTGACTCTAAGGATTCCTTAGTTCTGAGAGGAGAGTTGATGCTACAGAGACTGTGTACTCTGCAGCCTCACAGCTTAACACCTTCATGGCTCTCAGGTAGGAGTCAACCACCAGCCTGCTGCTGTGCTTCAATTAGACAGTGAAGCTTCTTAAGGGGTGGCTGTCCCTTAGGCACTCCTGGGGCTCCTGGGCACAAACTCAGGTGCCCTTATAACAAGATCTGCTGCCTGCATTGGGTCCAGAAAACACTGCTTCTGCAGTGAAATATGCACATTTACTGTGTCAGCTCTGGTCATAAAATGCCAGCCAAACCCACTATGGGCCCAATTTGCACCTGAACACTGAACTTTCTGCACAGTGCCTGGCAGTTGGGCAAGTGCAGCCCAGGTGTCTGTGGCCAGAGGGAAAAAAGAACAGAGTAAATTGAGTCTCTGTTCCTCACTGGAGTCTGACAAGATAACCTCAGTCTGGCCTTATGATTTTGGATCTGGAGGCCAGAGGAAGGAGCTGGAGGAAGAGGAATCACAGAGAGACCCAGTCCTCAGACTGGTTTCGGGTGAGATCTCTATTCATCAATAGGAGGTAAGATGCCCTTTTGCTTATCACTTTTGTTTCTCAGCCTGGGGATCAGTGGAGTCAGGATCCTATAACCTGTTGCTACCTTTTAAAAGTGTTTTCCAAAGAGAAGAGTAATACATAGTCTTTATAGGAAATTTGGAAAACAGAGAACACGCTAAGGAAAAAAAATGTCTCCCAAACATTCAGAATCTCACCACACAGATGCAACACTTGCTACCTTTCCTTCTAGTGTGTTCTTGTTGCATCTTTTCAAAGCTGGGATCATCTTGCTAGCTCTTGAGCAGTAGGATTTAAAATGGCTACCACCTATATAGTCATGCATACCGAATCATTTCTTTAAGCATCCTCCTAATTCATTAAACAGTTCAATTGTCTGTTTTTCAGCTCATTTCCTCAGGAGAGAGTTCCAGAAGGGGAACTGGTATTCTTCGAGGCTGCGGACCCTGTTTGCTGACACACTGGCCCTGCTGCCCCATGTGCTTGCAGAGAAGTGCAAAGGACAGTTGCCTTGCACTCTCACTTCCAGGGACCTATCAGCACAGGTGCTGCCTGTTCCCATGGTGCTTCTCACCCCAAACCCTTGTAGCCTCAGCCAGGGAGAGAGCCAGTGAGCAGTGAGCTGGCTTCCAGGTCTCTGGGGACAGAGGGGGCTTGGGCTTCCCTTTGACCCTCTCCCCCCTTTCCCAGATCTTCAATATTTGTTGTGATGTGACAGCCACAAAACTGAAAGAGGAACTGTGGGCTTTGGGTGCTTCCTTGGGTTGATAAAGGGGTGGGGGGTGGGTGGGAAATGCATGCGCGGGTATATGGGCAGCCCAAGGATTCCCAGAGGCTCAGAGGGAAACCCCTTTGAAGCATATGTGTTATTGTTATTATTGTGTTATTGTTGTATTACTGTGGTGTGAAGATAAGAAATTGCTCTGTACGCTAAAGCTTTCTCTCCTCAATAAAAATATTAAAGGGTGTGTAAAGATTGCGTCTGTCTGTGTTATTGAGCAAGCACAGATGGGGACCAGTAGGCATCAGTTGCTTACTTCCTAGGCTCCCTGGTTGAATCAGCATTTGACCAAAGCCTTGAAATCCTTGTACAAGGAAACTAAGGCACCACAAGGCTTAAGAGATCTGTTCAAATCCTATGCATGTGCAGGTGGCAGAAACTGTTGGGAGAGAAGTGGAAGAACTGGGTATCTTGAAAAATAGCATTCATTCTGCACACACGCACACATGAGGGACTTGGAGTGCAAGGAGGGAAGGACAGACAGGATAGGGAGGGAGGGCCCTTCCACTCTGGGGCACTAGGTGGTGCTATGTGACATCAGTAAGCTAGCTGGTGAGGATTTGGAAACAAATCCCCAGAGCAATCCATGCCCTGGGCCTGCCAGCAAGATCTCCCTGTTCTTCACAGGGCAGAAGAAACAGAATCCCATTCTGGGACTTACCCAAGTTTCCCAGACATCAGACATTTTTTTCCTGGGCAACGGGGTGGGGATGCTCGTTGAGCCGCTACTACTGGTAAACACTGTGCCAGGCACGTGGTGTCTATCATATTTCACCCATAACCATCCTGGAGGGCAGGCACTATTCTTACCCTTACCTTCTAAGACAAGAGCACTGAGGCTTAGAGAAGTCACTGGCCCACGGGTGACAGCTGGTGAGTGGCTCCTTCACAGCCCTGTGGTTGCCTGTCAGCTACCTCTGGGGACACAGCCCCTCTCTGCCTCCACTCTGCGGGTCCTACTGTCTTAGCAGGTCAGGCTGATCTTCTGGTTCTGCCCTACCCTGCTTCCTCCGCAGTTTGCAGGAATCCAGTGGAGGAACAGCCCTAGTTTCGGCGGCACTTTTGCTTTGTCCCTCTGAGAGGAAGAAAGGAAGGAGGAAGGGAAGGAAGAAGGAAACCAGCGTGTTCCTGATCATGTGCCAGACACTTTCACCAATATCATCTCATTTCATTGCCATGACAATTCAGTGAGGCAGGTAATGGTGCCTCCCAGAGCTGAGGGACATAGTTCTCTGAAATCTTAGTTTCCGTGGGGGACTCTGGGTCAAGTGCACTGTCTCTAGAGGTTCTAGGGGAATCAGCCAGATGACAGGTCTGACCTGCAGGAAAGGCCTGTCCAGCAAAGGCATGTGGCTAATCGCCCCTTCTGGGGAGGGGCAGGGCTATGGGGCCATGAGCTGTCTTTCGCAGGTGCTGGGGCTCCCTCTTAAGCTTCAGGGGGTCAGAAAAGGTCCCCAGGATTCCTGGGATTTCTCATGATGTCGCACGGAACGTTAAGTGAGCCCAGGTCATGTAATTGCCAACCAGAGCAAGTGGAATAAAGAGAAATAGGGTCAGCCTTGTTCTAACTCTGCAGCTGGAAGCGCTGTGGAGTTAGGGAAGAAAGCCCTAGATTCCAAGCCAGCTCTGCCACTGACTCCATTTGGGATTTTGCACAAGTCCCATCCCCTCTCTGTCTGTGCCATCCTTATCTATTTAGTCACTATTAAGTCCACAGGGCCCAGCATATGGCATAGTACACAACAGGATCTCAACACCAGTTTGCTATACACTGGTAAATGAAGAAATGAGTGAATAAATGGGCCACTGGATGGAGACCTAGAGGCAGCCTGCTAAGGGCTTCTGCAAATGGCATGTAGCTTAGACCACTAGAGCAGGGGTCCCCAATCCCCAGGCCATGGACAGGTACAGGGCTGTGACCTGTTAGGAATGGGGACACACCAGGAGGTGTGGCTATGAGCAATCCAGATTTCATCCATGTTTACAGCTGCTCCCCATTGCTTGAATCATCCCAATCTCCCCACATTCATAGGAAAATTCTTCCACAAAATCAGTCCCTGGTGCCAAAAAGGTTAGGGGCTGTGGGACTACAGAATTCCACCCAAAATGGAATCAAGAGCCAAAGAAGCCTCCCTCACCTGGAAGGATGTACTGACATGGCCTTTATTAAGGGCACAGGTGAGATCTTATAGTCAGTTTTAGAAAACCAACTACAGAAGCCTGGGAGGGGGAAACATGTGGCTTAGAAGAAGCTCATGAAAAAGAACATCTGAGAATGGGAGTAGATGGGATCAGTCCACATGGGGAGACTGGCAAGGCTGTCAGAGATACAGATGCCGCCCTGGGCTGCTGCCACCACCTGGAGCAGGCAGGGCCCACCTAGGGTGCTGGCTGCCCAGTATAAGGGGAGAAGGCTACACCTCACAGGAGCCTTTTTACATGCCAGGAGCAAGGAAATACCAGAAGAAAAGAAAGGAAGGAGGGAAAACGGGGCAGTAGAAGGGTGACAAAAATGGTGAGAGTCCCCAGAACCCTTTTCCCAAGAGATAGAAGAAGGCAGAGAAAATCTTGCTGCCTGTGATGTAGGTTTGACTCTTCCCTCACTTGTTCTGTTCTGTGAGAAAACAGGTATCTGAGAGGTCAGGTGACAGGCTTAAGGTCACCCCAACAATCTGACATCTAGAACCTGTGCTCTTAACCTCTACCCTCCTCCCCCACCCATGCTGATGTAATCAGAATCTCCATGATTTCCATTTCTGAAAAGCAATCTATGCAATTCTAATGTTGGCCCAGTGCCTAATAGAGCCTTTGCGACTAACTAGCCCCCAGGGTGACATTTGAGGGCCACTTTGGTTCTAAGCCTTCTCATACAGCTCCCAGAACAGGAACTGGCCCACTGATACAGTTCTAACATACAGTAAGTGATCAAGAAATATATGTATAATGATTTACCAACATGAACTATGGTCTGGTGTGAGCTTCCCTTCAAGGATACCTGCCTCAGATAGTGACTGATAACCCCCCCCCAGAGAGCAAGGTGCCACAGGATGGGTGCAGAAGTCTGGCCTGAGAAGTCAGGTCTATTGGAGCTGAAGCCTGTACCTAGATGGCCAGAATTGGCTCATGGGCTAGGGGGGAGGGGTGGGTATCAACAAGCAGGAGACTGTCCCCAAATACGGGGTGGGTTCCACCTCTGGAGAGCACTTCCTGCATCCTGCCCAGACTGGGGAAAGCTCAGCAGGCCACCTCTCCCCAGGGACTCCATGCAGAAACACAAAGCCTAGAGTTCTCAGTTGCCTTGGTAACAGTGGGACCTACTTGGAAGAAAACAGTCTCTTAAGGGCTTAAGAGGGTGGGTATTTCCTTTGACAGAGAGCAGGCTCTGACCTGCTCCATGCATCCCCCTCCCATTCCTGCCTGCCACACACAGAGGTAGCAAAGGGGCCCCTTACCTTGGCAGCTCTCCTAACGGGGAGGTGGGAGGAGGGAGGGCATGTTGGAAAGTAGGGCCCTGGCTGTTAATGTGAGAAAGAGGCTAAAATGGAAGGTGTGAAGTCCTGGCAATAGCCCTGAGGCCCTGAAGGACTCACACAGATGGAACTTGAGGCTGTTCTAATGCCAGCCCAGCCCAGTGCAGAGCAGAACCTTGGGAACTAACTGTTGTTGTTGTTGTTGTTGTTGTTGTTAGGTGCCGTCAAGTCGGTATCCAACTCATAGCGACCCTCATAGGGTTTTCAATGGCTGACTGTTTCGGGATTGCCTTGGGAGTGGATTGCCAGGCCCTTCTCCCATTTTTCTGGTGCTGGGAATTGAACTCAGGACCTCAGAGACTGCAGCGCAGCGCTCTACCCACTAAGCTAAATCCCAGCCCATTGGGAACTAACTAGCCTTCTTTTTATTCAGTCCAAACTCCAGACATGCTAAATGACTTCCTTCTTCTCCTAACACACCAGCCCCTCTCATGCCTCTGACCCTTCGCACAGCCCATTTCCTCTGCCTGTAGTCTCAGCTACTTGGGAGGCTGGGGCTAAGGCAGGAGGATCACTTGAGCCCAATAGTTCACTGCCAGTCTGGGCAACATAGTGAGATCCTCAGCTCAAAAAAAAAAAAAAAGACAAATTCTCTTGGCCCCACTCCAACTGGCAGTCTTCTTAGTACAAAGATGACTTCCTAGTAGGGCATAGTGGTGCACACTTATAATCCTAGCACTCCAGAGCCTGAGGCAGCTTGATTGTGAGTTCCAGGCCAGCCTGGACTACATAGCGAGACTCTGTCTCAAAAACCAAAACCCAAAAACTAACCAACCAACCAAAAAATCAACCAAACACCCCTACTTCCCTTGCTCCCCAGATGCTTCCTGGAGGAGCCCTGCCTTCTCCCCCTCAGACCTCTGCCCCTAGCCCCGCTGGTCTACGAGGCTTGAGCTCCCAGACTAGTCCAGGATTGCAAAGTGAACTCATTGCTGCAGCAGTGCTGTTCAGTGTGAGAACATGGACTTGTCTGCCTTTGCCCAAGGAGCTGCACTGGCAGTAGCCTTTGTGAGGACTGGTCCAGAAGACCTGGTGAGAGCTGATGGGATGCAAGTGAAGCTGGGTGCTCCTCAGATAAAGCGGGAGGTGAGACAATAGGGACAAGCATGCACAAGGAAACAGGAGTTTCTTGGTTTCTCCTTCCCAGCTGAGTCCCTTGTTGATGGCCATCATCTCTCAGTGGTACAGTGAAGAGTGAGCCCCACTGGGCTTGAGAGTCACACAGACCTGGCTTTGAACCCTGGCTCTGCCACTCCCTTGCTCTGTGCCCTTGAATAAGTCACTTCATTTCTCTAAGCCTTGGTTTCTTTTTTCTAAAAATAGAGGTAATAATAGAATATATTTATAAGTTCATTTATATGAACCCACAAAAATAAAAATAGCTAATACCTGGTTGGCATTGGCTATGTGTTGGGAACTGAGCGCTTTACATTTGCTAATAATCACAACAATCCTATGAGGTAGGTAGTACAATTTTTCCTCCTTTGGCCAATTAAGAAACAAGGCACATAGAGTTGAAGCTGCCCAGTGTTATAACACTAGCATGCAAGTACTTTTGGACCATCCAATAAAGTAGGCAAAGTTCTGTGACCCAGAAAGAAGGCCCAAGAAAGCTGGGTGTGGTGACACACACCTATAATGCCAGCACTTGGGAAGCTGAGGCAGGAAGATCCTGAGTTCAAGGCCAGCCTGGGCTACATAGTAAGTTCACGGCCAGCCTAGGCTACACAGTGAGACTTTGTCTCAACCCCACCTTCCTCCTCTGCCCCACCCCCCCAAAAAAAAACTCAATAAAAAATTAGTCCCTAAGGAGTACGGGGGGGGGGGGGGCTGGGATTTAGCTCAGTGGGTGGAGCGCTGCTCTGCAGACTCTGAGGCTCTGAGTTCAATTCCCAGCACCGCAAAAATGGGAGAAGGACCTGGCAATCCACTCCCAAGGCAATCCTGAAGCACTCAGCCATTGAAAACCCTATGAGGGTCGCTATGAGTCGGATACCGACTTGACGGCACCTAACAACAACAACAAGGAGTACGGGAGCTTCAAGATTCAGGGTAGAGTCTTCATCTTTTGTAGGTCATGGGCCCCTCTGGCAGTTTGGTGAAACTTCCAGGTTCCTTCTCAAAATAATGTTTTTACATGCATAAAGTAAAATATATAGAATAATTGCCATAAAAATATTTTTATCATTTTGTGGTTCAGTCATATCACTAATAATGTATTAAATCACAAGATTTAGTGGCAAATCTATAGGTTAGAAATGTTGAAGTGGTGATGAGCGTAAATGATTTTTTGAGACACAACAATTGTAATGTGATATGAAAATATTTGTGATTTCTGTTGGTGATAAAGTCACAGATACTGCTGACACTATGATGGTTTGTTGCCTACATTCCAGATTCGAGGAGATGCTAAATTTCTATTTATGGTTAGTGGAGAAAAGATCAAATAGTTTTCCCATCCAAGTTCATGGACCGCCTGTGTTCTCACAATATACCCGTTGGAGGCCTATGGAGTTCAAATTAAGAAGCCCTGCCCCAGGGTGCGAGAGAAAAGACAATGGTTGCCCTGTCAGCTATGGGGACAAGCTGGAGGCTGGCAGAGGCACAAGTGTGTGGTTTCTCTTTCAAGAACTGTTTACAGAAATCATGAAGTCTGGCAGCTCCCTCTTCCTCTTGGTCCTGAATCAGCAGCCCAGGGTGGGCCCAAAGCTGTCACACTTGGTTTGAGTTTCAAGCTCACCACACACCCAACCCGAAGAGTTGATTTTTTGCCATTTCCTTTCCAGGGAAATGTTGATGGGATTTACTCCATTTAAAAATTGAGACTTGCTTTCAGGGGACACAGATTTCCCATTAGTCTGGAAATAATCTTGAAGTGGACATGTTATAGGCGCTAAGACATCTTCTAAATGAATGAATGCTTTCACTCTAGCACCCCAGTCAGTTCTGGGGCTTGCAGAGAGAAGGGAAAAGGCTACCAACCAGGGCAGGCACCCCAAAACACTAACCAGAATCAGAACTTGCCCGAAAGCCCAAATGCTTTTTCCTAACTCCCTGACTTTCCCACCTGTCAACTGAGTCCCTGCCAACCAGGTTAGCACAGTCCTGGGCACTGTGACCAAGGAGACATGTGGTTGGAACAGCAGGGGGCCTCAGCTTTTCTTACTTTTCTCTATTTCCATTCAACACAGGCAACGGTCATGAAGATTGGGGCCCAGGCCTACCCACAATGCCTTGCTTGGGAGTCCCAGCTGGCCAGGGCCTGATGCCTTCTGCTCTTCTGCAGGCCCTCACACTCAGAAATGAACAACACTTGGCTGAGGGCCATGTACTAAAAAGCTGCAGCTTAATTCTCACAGTGAGAGGTAGGATTGTGACAGGCTTGTACACCATGGCTACTGGCTAATAAAAACACTGGTTCGGAATGAATCTGCCTCAGTCAGCAGAGAAAACAAAACAGTATGCTTTGGGGTGCAAGCTGAGAGCTCCACATACCAGAATGTGCAAGAGATTTATTTTCTTGACTCTACAGGACTAAGACAGACTAAGGAGAAGGACCTGGCAGCCCACTCCCAAAATAATTAGCCATTGAAAACTCTATGGGTAGCAGAGAAACACTGTCAAATAAAGTGCTGGAAAATGAGCTCCCCAGGTTGGAAAGCATTCAAAAGACAATTGGAGAAGAGCTGCCTCCTCAAAGAAAAGCCAACCTTAATGATGGGAATGGAGTAAAGCCCCTGAGACCTCCATTTGCTGATGTGGCATGACTCAAAATGAGAGGAAGCACAGTGACTGCAACAGCGGGATCAAATATATATATATACAAAAAGATTGTGTGCATGGTACAGTGTTGTGTAGTGTTTTGTTCTGCTGTATGTAAGGTAGCTATGAGTTGGACCTGACTCGATGGTACCTAACAACAACAAAGGACATATGTGTACATTTGTAGGCTCCCAGACATAGGCAGAAGGAGGCCAAGGGCCAAATGGGAATACAAAAGAACCTTGGTTAGCTAGATGGACCAAGAATAAAAGAGAGAAAGCCCCCAGTTAATAAAATCATAAGTGAAAAAGACATTATAACTGACCTAATCGAGACAAAAAGGATTATAAAGGAATATACTATGAACAATTGCATGACAGTAAATCAGACAACTTAGATGAAATGCCTACATTTCTAGAAAGACACAAACTATCAAAAATGGCTGAAGAAATAGAAACTCCCAACAAAACCTATAACAACTAAAGATATTGAATTAGTAATCAAAAATACCCACAAAGAAAAGCCCAGACACAAATAGCTTCATTGGTGAATTCTAGCAAATGTTGCTGTTAGGTGACGTTGAGTCCAACTCATACTGACCCTATATACAATGGAAACAGTACCCGACACTGTGCCAGGCCTGGCACTATGTCAGTGCTTGTCTCCTATTCATAAGGGTTTTGAGGGCTGATTGTTTTGGGAGTGGGCTGCTGGGTCTTTCTTCCAAGTCCACAGTACCCAGTATTCTCAGGCGGTCTCTCGTCCAAGGACTAACCAGACCCCTACTTGGTTAATTTCCGAGATCAGACAAGATCAGACCCCAGGGTGGTATGGCTATACACAGCAAACATTTAAAGAAGAATTAATGCCAATTCTTCACGAACTCTTTCAATGTCACAGAATTGAGAGTCCAGAAATAAACCCACACATGTATGGCCAGTTCATTTTTGAGAAGGGTGCCCATTCCACTCAATGGGAAAAGAATAGTCTTTTCCACATGTAGTGTGGGGTAATTGGATATCCAAATGCAAAAGAGTGAAGTTAGAATTCATTCTCATGTATACACAAAACTAAACTCAAAACATATCTATATATAATGGTTAAAACTATAATACTTCGAAGGAAACATAGGCATAAATCTTTGAGATTTGTGAGATTAGATGGTTTCTTGGATATGACACTAATAATATAATCAATAAAAAATAGGCAAACTGGACTTCATAAAAATTAAAACTGTCTGTTGCAGAAAATGCTATCAAGAAAGTGAAAAGACAGCCAATAGAATGTGAGAAAATATTTTCAAATCATATGTCTGATAAGAGACTTGTGTCTAGAATATATAAACATCTCTTACAAATCAGTAATAGAAAGACAACCAAAATCAAAAATTGGCAAAGCATCAGAAAATATATTCCTTCAAAGAAGATATACAAATGGCAAACAAGCATGTGAAAAGATGCTCAACATAATTAATCATCTGGAAAACGCAAATTAAAATCACAATGAGATACTACTTCATACCCACTAGGATGGCTATAATAAAAAAAATCAGAAATGTTGGTTAGGACATGGAGAAACAAGTACCCTTATATATTGCTGGTAGGAATGATGCAGCTACTTTGAAAAGCAGCCTGGAAGTTTCTCAAAACACTAAAACAGAGTTACCTTATGATCTAATATTACACTCCTAGGCATATACCTGGGGCTGGGATTTAGCTCAGTTGGTAAAGCGCTGCGCTGCAGTCTCTGAGGTCCCGAGTTCATTTCCCACCACCGCAAAAATGGGAGAAGGACCTAGCAATCCACTCCCATGGCAATCCTGAAAGTCAGCCATTGAAAACCCTATGAGGGTCGCTATGAGTGGGATACTGACTCGACAGCACCTAACAACAACAACAACAACAAAGGTATATACCTGCCTTCAGCCCTAGCCCTGTGGCATCCAATCCCATCAGATCTTGGAAGCTAAGCAAGGTCAGGCCTGGTTGGTACTTGGATGGGAGACCGCCAGAGAACACCAGATACTGTAGGCTTCAGAGAAGGACCCGGCAACCCACTCCCAAAAATCAATATGCCATCAAAAACCCTATGAACAGCAGAGAAGCACTGACAATAGTGTTTCCCCTGTTGTATGCAGGGTCGCTATGAGTCAGATACCGACTTGAAGGCACCCAACAACAAGGCATATACCCCAGAGAACTGAAAATATATGTCCCCACAAAAACTTACATATAAATGTTCATAGCTAAATTATTTACCATAGCTAAAAAAAATGAAAGCAGTTCAAACACCCAGTAACTGGTGAGTGAATCATAAATAAATAAAATGTGGTAAGCCAGGTATAGTGGCACATGCCTGCAACACCAACACTTGGAAGGCTGAGGCAGGAGGACTGCAAGTTCAAGGTCAGCCTGGGCTATATAGCAAGATGCTGTCTCAAAAATTCAAAAATAATAATAATAAAATAAAATAAAATATGGTGAATCCATACAATGTAACACTGTTCACCAATAAAAAGGAATGAATTATTGAGACATGCTACAACATGGATGGATCTCAGAAACACCAGAAGCCAGTTGTAAAAGCCCTCATAGGCAATGATTCCATTTCTATGACATGTCCAGAATAGGCAAATACATAAAAGCAGAAAGAAGATCACTGGCTGCCTAGGGCTGGTGAGGGGCTTTGAGTAGAAATGGGGAGTAATGGGCATAGAGTTTCTCCTTAGGGTATTCTAAAATAGATTGTCATGATGGCTGCAAAACTCTCTGAATTTAGTTTAGTATAAACCCACTGAATTGCACACTGTAAGTGGATGAAGTGTATGGTATTGCATGAGTTGTCTCAACAAAGCAGTTACAAAAACAAAACAAAAACAAACAAAAGAAGGAAAATCGGTAAGTGAGGAACATACCACAGCGTTATAGTCAAGCATTAGAACAGAGGTCATCAAATGTGATTAGGGCAGCTATATGACAAACTACAAAAATTCTAGTGTGTCATAGTACATCTCACACAGTGACCATGTATTAACAGGTACTGGACCATTAAAAAGTAAAATGGTTACTGGAGTGCACAGAGATATATTGTAGAGACCAGCCTCATGCCAGACCTTAATAAACTCTTCTAGGCACCATAGATTAAAAGGGGCAAGCGGGGCTGAAAGTAGCACATGTGGTTGGAGTTCCAAGCTCATTACACACCCACCACAATCATATGAGCTAGGTCTTGGTCTTGCAATCAGCTCTGCTGGCTCTATGCTAGAATTTCACAGTCCAGTCAGGGCTATGGGACCTGTAGATATGGAGGTGGAAAGATGCAGCAGAGAGCACTTCTACCTTTGCAGATGGAGATCTACTTGGAGCTCTTGCCAAATAATTCAGACTTTCCTATAGTACTCAGTGAGGTCGCACAGCTTCCAAGACCACCCAGGCTCTTAGCTGGATTATTTCTCCCTCCCTGAGGATGAGTCCATCCCCAACACCATGCCCATCCCACAGCTGTTCTGCCTGGGTCCAGCCACCCTTGCTACTGTGATGAAGCCTTCTCAGGTGGATCAGTTTCTTGCTCACATTTCTTCCCTTCAATCCTTGAGGGACCTTGAGCTTGATTTTGCTTCACTGTTACCTGAGGAGCCCAGAACCACTTTCCTGCCCCTGAGTGGGGACGGGACCCATGTACAGCAGTCCTACATCTGGACTCCTCTAGAGTAGTCTTTACTTTAACTCTGTGCATTGCTTATCCGCGATCCATTATACATCTCTGGTCCAACTGAATTTATCTAATATTTGGATTCCAAAGATATACTATATTTAACCACATTTCAAAAGTTTGTGGCTAGAGAAAAAAGTCACCCATAATTTCACCTTGTCCAAATGCATACATATTTATACATAAGTGCAATCACAGTAAAGATAGAATTTTGTACCATATATTTTTTTACTTAGCAAATTGCAGGAACTTTATGATCCAGTTAGAATCACTGTCATGCTGAGGGAATAGACAGAAGCCCCAGGCTCCATTATTTCCAACAATAACTGTTGCTAACATTTATATATACAGCCCTTCCAATGTCCCAGATATCATTCTGGACACAAATTTAATCTTCACAATAACCTTATGAAGCATGAGCCATTATTTTCCTCATGTCACAGATGAAGAAACTGAGACACTGAGAGGCTAGAGGGCTTGTCCAGGGTCATACAGTTAATATCCAAACTGCCTGATCCCAGAGTTTGTGCTCATAACTCCTTTGGGGAGTCTCAAACTTTAGTATGCATCAGATCCCCTGGAGGGCCATTAAAACACAGAATGTTCAGCACCTCTTTCCAATATTCCAGGTGAGGAGGTCTGGGGTAGGGCCTAGGAATCTGCATGTCTAACAGGTTCTCATGGGATGCTGCTGCTGCTGGGGCAAGGACCACATTTTGGGAACTGCCCTGCACTATATCAGCCTCTCCCTCTCCCCCCGCCCACAGTGACACACAGATCAGAGATACCTGGAATCCAAAGCACTCCTTAGACTGGTCAAGAAGGTGGTGTGACTTATCTATCACCTGCCTTCTCTTCTCCTTCCCTCATCCTTGCAGGACATCTACTGAGCAGCTCCACATAACAAAGGGATTGTCTTATTCATGCCAGCCTTGGACTCAATTAGCTAAATGCAATCCCATCCATTAAGAGGACTGATAAGTCAGTCCCTGACTTGTCAGGCTGCCCTGGCCACTGCTGAATTAATGCCTGTGCTGTCACTTGTCTGGCGTCTGCAGCCAGTTGATCTCATGGGTCCATAAGATTAACTCAAGATTAAGCCAGTTGGACTGCCTTTAGTCTCCTCTGCCCCTCTAAACTTGAGGAAGTCAGGCTTGTCCTTGCTGGAAGAAAGCTCTGTTGCCCTCCAGAAAGAGTAGTATTCTAGGAAAATAAGGGCTCCTTTATGTTGTCTTGACTAAGTCAAGCTTGACTTTAGGATTTGGAGATTGAGCCTGGTTCAGCTGAAAATTAGTGAACGTGGAGATAGTGTTAATGGGGAAGAACAGATTTGTCCATGTGACCAGAAAACAAATCCCTGGAAAGTCTGGGCAGCTGAGTTCCCAGGGAAAAAGGGTAGTAACGTGGAGTTGGACACATCTGTCTTTGAGACTATGCCTCAACATGTACTAGCTGTGCATCCTCTCTGAACTCAGGATTCAACACTGTTAAAACCCTGTGTGCATTCCAGAGCAGATAAAAGATCATGTTGTTGTTGTTAGGTGCTGTCGAGTCGGTATCCAACTCATATCGACCCTCACAGGGTTTTCAACAGCTGTTTCAGGATTGCCTTGTGAGTGGATTGCCAGGTCCTTCCAAAATAATGTTTGGATCCTGGGAAGCATCTAATGTAAGAGGCCTCAAAGGTCACTGCCTGAGAACACAAATCAGGAATAGAGATCAGATCTTACAGTGATGGGGGTAGCCAGGCCGAGTTAAAGAATGCCTTTTCCCTTTTTCAAAATCTCTTGGACTGGGGATGTAGCTCAGTGATGGTGCCTTGCCTAGCATGTAAAAGACCCTGAGTTCCATCCCCATCACTGCCAAAAGAAAATCCCCCTATTATCTGCCTATGGCCTCGCACTTCATGGAGGTCACCCCTGCCACACAGCCCCCCTTTGAGTGGATGCTTTGATATAGCCACCCATATTCCACCTTACTGATGACTTACTGATGGTGACACTGCCAGAAGAAGGCATTTTATTGTCAGCCCTCTTTGGGAATTTCCTTTTCAATGTCCTACCTCCTTCTCCAGCAGCAACTTCACCCCAACTCAGGGAACTCAGAGGAGCTGCCTCAGCTGCAGAACTTCCTCCTTGAAGTGACTGAGACTCTTGATGGGACAGGCTCTTTTTGGGGCAGTGTCACATTTACATTAGCTCCTAGGCACAATCCTGCTCCCTTACCCACTTTCCACAGTTGGGATCGCAAAAACTCCCTAACAAACTTCCTACACACCGATGTCATCCCCAGAGTTGGCTTCCTGAGGACCCCAACCTCCCTTGGCAGGAAGGGCACTTCACCGGGTGAAAGGTGCATTGATGCACAATCTCCCCATGGCCCTGGCTCAGCTCAGAGGCCACTGCCACCTCAGTGCCCAACCTCAGCCCCCAACCTTTGCCTGCTAATGGCTTCTAGGTGACTTCTCTCTTTTAAAAAATTGTCAACTTTAAGTTTTTCTCTGTTATGCCTTTCCTTTTTGTTCTTATTTAAAAAAAATGTTTATCACAGTTAAAAATCAAAACACATGAATAAACAAAAAGGAAAAAAAACATTCTTAACCCTACACACCAGATAACCACTGCTGATCCTTTGGGTGTATCTTTCCGGAAGTGTTCCTATGCCAAATAAAGATGGGATCATACTGTAAATATTGTCTTGTGGTTTGCTTAGACTCTCTCTTGTTTCCACAATAAATATTTTCTGCCAGCCATGCTCAGCCACCTAGTGGGAATGGAGAAGTGAAGACTCAGAAGCTTTAGGGCAGCCCAAGGACCTTAGTCCATCCCCCTCATGCAATAGACATATGGAAACTGAGGCCTAGAAAGAGGAAGGACCTCTCTTCAGGTACCACCTTGAAACAACACAATATGGCTCCTCCTCAACCACCAGAGCCCACCCAGGTCACCTCTGAACTGACCCTGAACCTCCTTCCAAATGTCTGAGTTGCCCAACTGGGTTCAAAGATGGAAAGGAGCAGGAAATAGGATTTGCATGAAAGAAATGTAAGAAAATGAGGCTGGCATGTCAGTGTGTTTGGGTCCAGGCCACCTTGTACGGTTCGGTGCTCATCCCTCAATCAGGAGGCTGAGGTTCTGTTTTGGGTCCTCAGTGGAGTCAGTGAATTGTGAGCAGAGTGCCCCTTGCTGTAGCTGGCATCCCTCTTGCTTGGTCCCCAGCATCTCTACCTCTCATATGTTTCCCACACAGCAACCAGAGAAATTTTGTTCTTAAAATTCATATAGGAATGAGGCAATGGATTCTTAGATACAACCCCAAAGTCAAGCACGAGCAGCAAAAGGAAAAAACAGATAAGCTGGACTTCAGTTAAGACTTTTGTGCTTCAAAGGCCACCATCAAGAAAATGAAAAGCCAGTCCACACAAGTGGAGAAAATATTTGCCAATCATACATCTGATAAGGAACTTGTATCTAGAATATCATAAAGAATAATCACAATTCAATATTAAAAAGACAAATAACAGAAATCAAAAATGGACAGAGCATCTGAATAGGTATTTCTCCACAGAGCATATATAAATGGCCAATAAACACATGAAAAGATGCTTGATATCACAATTCATCAGGGATATGCAAACCAAAGCCACAATAAGATTCATTTCTTACCCACTAGGATAGCCAGAATCACATACCAGATGATAACAAGTGTTGGTGAGGACCTGGAAAAGTTGGAACCCTCACACACTGCTGGGAGGGATGTAAAATGGTACAACCACAATGGAAAAGAGTCTGGCAGTTCCTCAAATGAGTAAGCATAGAATTATATTATGATCCAGCAATTCTACTCCCAGGAACCCAAGAGATTTGAAAACATATGTCCACATAACATAAATGTTTGTAGCAGCATTATACATAACAGCCAAAAGGTGCAAACAACTCATATGTCCATCAATGGATCAATGGATAAGCAAAATGTAGTGTATCCATACAATGGAACATAATTCAGCAATAAAGAGGAATAAAGTACTGATATGAGCTACAATGTGAATAAACCTTGAAAACATTATGTTAAGTGGAAGAAGTCAATCAGGAAAGGCCACACATTGTATAATTCCATTGGTCTGAAATGTCCAGAATAGGCAAATCCACAGAGACAGAAAATAGATTAGGGGTTGCCTAGGGCTGTGGGTAGACGGAGAAGTTGGCAGAAGTAGGATGAGACTGCTAGCTAATGAGTGAGGTGTATCCTTTTGGGGATAATGAAAATGTTCTGGAATTGTATAGTGGTGATGGTTGTGTATATCTGGAAATATACTAAGAATCACTGGAGTGTATGCTTTAGATGGGTGGATTGTATGGTATGTGAATCATATCTCAATAAAGCTGTTAGTAAAGAAAAAGGTAAATTACATCATATGGCTCCAAAGCACAACGTCCTTCCCATTGCTTCTCATCACACTAGATTAAAAGTCTTGACCATGTTCTATAAGGTCTGATTGATCTAGTCTTTGGCCCCATCCAGTCTCATCACCTGGCATTCTCTTGGTTTGCTCTTTTGCCATCAAAGGGGCCTTCTTACTACTCCTTAAACATACCAGGCCCATTCTCACTCCAAGACTTTTGCACTCACTGTTCCTTCTACCTAGATCACCTTTCTACCAGAAGGTCATATAGCTTGCTTCTTTCCTTCACTTGAATCTCTGCTTAAATATCACTTCCTCACATGGACCTTCTCTGATCCTGCTCTGGTATCCCCACCTTAGTCATCCTAGCCACATCACACTGCTTTTCTTCATAGAGCTTACCGCCATTTGAAACTTTTCTTGTTCATTGATTTCATTGTCTGTTTGTCCTACACCAGACTGTAAACTCCCTGAGGTCAGGGACCTTGTCTGTCTTGGTCACTAGCACATGGCCCGTAACAGGTGCTCAGCAAATGCATGTTGAATGAATGAACCCCATTTCAGCTGTCTGTGCAAATATCCACTGCTGATTCTGAGGGGGACTGAGTATAAATGTTCAGAGAGTCCATGCAGTAACCCCCTGCCACTAAAATGTTACCATGGAACTGCTACTGCTATTCTTTTCCTTCTTCTCCTACTCTTTTCCCTTTCTCTTTTCTTTTCTTTTCCTTCCTTCCTTCCTTCCTTTCTTTTCTCCTTTTTTCTTTCTTTCTTTTCTTCCCCCCCCTTCTCTCTCTCCCCCCCTCCCTCTTCTTGACAGGGTCTTGATATGTAGTGCAGCCTGGCCTGGAACTCATGATCCTCCTGCTATAGCCTCTCTAGTGCTGGGATTGCAGGCATATGCCACCATGCATGGCTCCTGCAATTCTTTAGTTTAGTTTTTAATGGAATTTACCAATTGCTGTCACCTGATATTTGATCCTAGACACAGCACTCTGGCTGCAGCTCTGCCCATAGAGGGCTGTGATTGCCTGCTGACTTTTGTCCTTATCACTGGTTGGGAACCTCCTGAGGGGAGGGACCACAGGCATCACTTTTGCAACCCCACAGCCTGATCCGGAGTAGGTGCCCAGGGAATGACCATTCTATGCTTCAGTATACAATACTGTTTCCTCTACGAGTGTGTCTGTCTTTCTGCCCAACTAGGAGCCCAGGGTGGGCATGTGCCTGCCCGGAGATAGGTGGTTTTCAACCCTGCCTGAACCTCAGAACCATTTGGGGGACATACAAATACCAATCTTGGACTCCACCTTTGATTTACTTGGTCTGATGTTGGGCTCAACACAGGTTGTTTTTAAAAGCTCCCTAGGAGAGTCTTTAAAAAAACATTTATTGAATCTCTATTACATGTCAGGCAGGAAGCAAGCCCTGTGCGTACATTATCTCTAATTCCCACAACAAATTTTCATTGCAAAAATGAGACTGAATCTCTGTAAATTGTCCAGGCCACAGTTAGTAAACAATAGACCTACACTTAAATTCAGAGCTCTCTAACAGTTAATTTCCCAACCCAGTCTGCAAAAGCAAATACAATTTCCTGGTAAGTATTTGAGGAGATGGAGATGTTTAACCTGGTTTAAACATTATCCAACATATACTGAGGGTGCAGAAAAATGTACACACATTTTAAGAGATGTTATCTATGTATTATTTTTTGAAGTTGGATTGAGTTACAATGGTAACTACTTTGAACACCTCTTGTAATTGCAGAAGTCAAACAGGATTTATATTCATCTTTTGTTATTGCTAAATATTGAGTATTACAATTTCAATACTTAAAATCTGTATACATTTTTGGCACCTCCACATATGTATTTAAACATTACATGGTACCCCATTCATATGGATTTTTAATATTTTATATATATATCAGTGAAAATAATTTTTTAAAAGTTCTTTCTGAGAATCTTTTGGTCAGAGGTTCTTACTGCATATAATTATTACATATACATATAAAATAATGAAAGCTAAAAAAACTGGTGAAAAAAACAAGATAGAATTTCTTTTGTGGTGGTGGTACTAGAGATAGAACCCAAGGCCAGTGCTCCATCACTGAACCACACCCCTAGTCCTTCTAAAAATTTTATTAACTTATTATTATTATTATTATTATTATTATTATTATTAACCTTTTGAGTCAGGGTCTCACTATATAGCCCAGGCTGGCCACGTACTCACCATCCTCCTGCCTCAGCCTCCTGAGTGCTGGGATTACTGGTGTGTACCACCATGCCTGGCTCTTAGATGGGATTTCTTAATCACATATCCCTCCCCAGGTGATTCCAATGGGCAGTAAGTTTGACAACACTAGGCTAAATGTGAGTAGTTCTTGGTTGGTACTGCTGAAGCAGGTGACAGAATCATAAGAGTTTTCTTGGTGGTTTTTCTGGCCCAGGAAGCAATAAAGGATGAGAACGTGTGTGGTTACTAATCCCAGCTCTGTAACTTCCTAGGGGTGCAAACTTGGGTTTGTCACTACCACTGTGAGAACCTCTGTTTCATCTTCTATGAAATGGGAAGCATAGGGGGTGGCAGTGCACACCTGTAGTGCAAGCACTCGGGAGACTGAGGCAAGAGGTTCACAAGTTCAAGGCCAATTTGGGCTATAATGTCAAGACTGTCTCAGAAAACCACCACCACAATTACCACCAACACCAGTACTACTATCACCACCATCAACAGGAAGCATAGCATCTATTTCACAGGATTCAAATGAGAATGGAGATATTCAGCTGATGGCAAACTGCATCAGACCTGGTGTGATGTATGGGACATCCTGAAAGGGACCCCATTTGTGCTCAGTGCTGAGCAGTCACTGGAATCTGCTGAAGGGAGTCCGCATCCATGTGGGCCTTAAGATCACCCTGCCAGGTTGCAGGATGGTGACTCTCCTGGCAGGTTTGGGAATCTTTGTCTTGTGTGGGTGAGGGACTCTTTCCTAGGCCCCTACTTCGGCAGGTCTCAGCTCATGTGACAGATGTTTGGCTGCCTAACACTGAGCAAATCAGCAGACAGCATGATGAGTGGTGACCAACTCACAGCAGGAGCCTATTCCAGAGTGGAAAGAGAAGGGAAGGGGGCAAAGATTCACTTAATGCCAAATGGAAATTTCCAAAGAAGCAACAGACTTTGCTATGTATTAAGGAACGCCTAGAACTCAGCCCACAATGACCAGGCTTAGAGGGATGGAGCCCACTCTTTCTAGCAGAGTCAAAACACCTCACAAAACTCTGCAGTTGTCAAGGTTCACCATGCATTTTGCAGGAAGCACAATAGCCAATATAGGCTGGCCCTTCTGGCTTTCCTCCTTTCTGGCAAAGCAGCTTTCTAACTCTTGGAGTTTCAAGAGCTCCCTTCCCTGTCCTCTCTTTTCCTGAACCGCTCAAATGCTCTGCTTCCCACTCCAAAGGCCAGTGTTTCCTGAGTTTGAGGAGCCCCTTGGCATCTGAAAGGAAGAGGAAGCCTGGAAAGGAGGGACAGGGCACCTCTGAGAAGCAGTGGTTCTGCCATTCAGATGGTCTGGGCACTAGGCTGCCTTGCAGCCCGGCTCAGAAGAGTCCTCTGCCTTTTTACAGACAAAAAACAAGTGCAATACATCTGGGTTCTCCTTGGGGCCTGGCACAGGCATACAACAGAGGATTTTTAAATGAATGAATACAATGTGGGCACAAGATAACAGTGTGGTTCAGGGTTTCAGTTTAAGAGTTCTTGATTTTGCAACCGAGGCCATAAGTAGAGCCTGAGATTCCAATCCCAGTGCTGCACTTATTGTGTGACCTTGGGCAAGTCACCTCACCGAGCTAAGATTCAGTTTCCTTTCCACAATTGCAATATTGAGATAATAATGCTGCTGCACAGGGCTGGTGTGAGGATGAAAGGCAAGTGTATCAAGTGGCTGGCTCACAGGAAAGACCCAATAAAAAGGAGTTATTGTTATTTTTATTTCAGCCTTCCCCCGATTCTTGGAAGTTGGGATGCTCTGCTTTCAGCTGAATGGAGTGTCCACTTGCAAACCCAGGTAGTGCTGGATGCTCCCCTAAATTAGCATCTGTTTGCATAATCCTTTATGGCCCCAGCCCACATCCCCACAGGCAGGGCCCTGGGGAGTGGCTCCCAGCCACCCTGTCCAGGCCCACCCAGGTGAGGCAGTGGGATCCTCAATTGGCCTTCATTCTCCTTCCCTGGGCAGAGCTGGGGCCAGGGTGCTGTGCTCACAAATTGTTTTTCACTATTAGGAACTCTCACTCCCCAAACATTGCACATAACCTCCGCGGCCAAGTTACTTTCCTAATTCTGGTTGCCATAACAACACGACTTAATGAAGGAGCGATTTTTTTTCTTAAAATAATTCGACCCGTTTCCATATCAACAGGGTTTATTTTGGTTCCGCATGCAGTGAGGGCTTGACAGCTGGCACCTGGCAGCACCTTCTGCACCTTGGGAGGGACTGGGATTTCCAGGTGTGGGGGGGCATTGGAGAAGTGGCATGGAGACCTTGGTGGCTTTCCTCCCTGAGAAGCCATGCCCTCAGTAAGGAAAGGAACAACAAAGTGTGGGCGCCTCAGAAGTTCTTCTTTGGGGTTTTCAGGGTGGGCAGATGGAAGAACAGGGCAGGAACATGCTGTGCAGGGTCTTGCCCAAAGTCTAGGGGCTAAACAAATGCTCTGTTGCTGGGCTTCCCTCATGGGACCACAGACCAAGAGGGATAACGGGGGGAGGGGGGGGGACAGGTCTGCACGGGGTGCATCGTAAATGATTCTACCTTGGCCTAAGCTGGCTATAGGTGAGTAGAATCCTTCATGAACATACTTGTTCAACAAACATTACTGAGAAGCTACTAGGGCTTGGCCCTGTAAAGAGCCTGGTCATGCAACACCAAGGTTCAACCCTGCCCTTGGTGAGCCCCAGGCTGGTGGTGAGGAGGTCCTTCTCAGAGCCTGCCCTCTGGGCCAGTGTTTCTCAGACTTTTTGTGAGTCAGAATCATTGAACCCCTGGGGGATCTTGTTAAAATGCAGGTTGGGCTGCAGTAGGTGGAGAGTGGGATGTGCAAAGATTCTGCATTCCGAGCATGCTCCTAAGTTCTCAGCTCTTGCTTTGAGTAGGAAGGAGCTAGGCAAATTAGAAGTTGGTGGAGAAAATATGTCAGGGCCAGAGGGAAGCATTTCAGCCTTCTGCTCCCAGCATCCTCTCGGGGATGCTCAGTCCAGGGGGATTTGGCTATATATTCCACTGGAATGGGGTGACTTCTCACTGAGCAGGGAATTCTGCTTTGCTTTCTGAGATATTTCTCTGCATCTCTGGGGGTTTTAATAAACAGTTATGAAAAGATGGAACAACCAGGGCAGTTAACAACCTCAGCTGAGAAGCCACCAAAATTGCTTCAATTCCTTCCTGAGGAAGTCCAATTCAGTCATCTGAAATAATACAAGGAGGAAGACACTTGAATGCACACTTTGGAGCAATTTGTTATACGGGAGCCAGCTTAACTCAGGAGTCATATTCCAGCTCTGTCTCTTCCTAAGTCCTATGACATTGGGCAAGTCACATAACCTTTCTGTGCCTCATCTATAACACAGGGATAATAATCACACCTAACTTACTGGGGGTGTTTTGAAGATTAAATGAATTAATATTTGTAAAGGGCCTGACACACAGTAGCTGCCAAAATGAGTTCATTCATTCAACAAATACTGAGCCCCTTTTGTGTACTAGTCACATAGGTTTTGGGAGATACAACAGGGAAAAGGACAGGCATTCTCTGCCCTTATGGATTTCACACTGAAGCAGAGGAAATGTGAATGATGAGAAGGAGCCAGCCATGCAAAGAGAAAAAGAAAGAGCATACCTGGTGGGGGTGAGGAAGACGGCAAATGCAAAGGCCCTGGGGTGGAAAAGAATGACTATAGGGTGTGACTCAGGGAGAGTGTGGTAAGGAAAGATGTTACAGAGGTGGATAAGAGCCACTCTACTTCAGGGTCTTGTAGGTCACAGTTAGGAACTTAGATTGTTCTTGTTGTTTAGGTGCTCTTGAGTTATATCTGACTCATAGTGACCCTCATAGGGTTTTCAATGGCTGATTGTTTGGGATTATTTTGGGAGTGGTTTGCCAGGTTCTTCTCCCATTTTTGTGGTGCTGGGGATCAAACCCAGGGCCTTAGAAAGTGCTCTACCAACTGAGCTAAACCCCAGCCAGCAACTTGGATTAGATACCCACAACAACTGAAAGCTATTGAAAGGTTTATGATTTGGGGCAGAGATAGGATGCAGTATGACATGACTGCTTACCTTCATGGACTGAGTGCTGGCGACTCACGCTCAGCACCTCCCTGCAACCCCACCTGGCTGCCATCATCTCAAATTCCCAGTACTTGAAGGTCCACGCAAGGCCTTAGGATTTCAGGTGTGGATGGCAGAGCAGCATGGGGGCTGCACATGCTGCCAGCCTGGGCTGGTCAGCACACGGTCTGTGTGCTTGGAGGCCTATTTTCCAGCCTGGGCGAGACACTCAGGAGCAGACTCCGTGGGTTCAAATCCTTGCTCTGTCACTTATTAGCTGTGTGACCCTGGGAAAATCATGTCTCCCTTATGGGCCTCAGTTTCCTCACCTGTAAAAAGGTATAAGAATAGTATCTGCTTCCCAGGACAGTCGTGAGGGTGCGATGAGTGAATATGAGGGAAACGCTTTAGCACTCCACCTCATGCCTAAGGAGGGCTGCACAGGGCACAGTGGCCAGGCAGTCAGTGAGTGATCTTTGGTTTTGAGACTGGGGTGAGTTAATGGATGGACAAGTGCTGCCAATGTCACAGAACCCTGAAAACAGGGCAGCTATGGCTGTGTCTGGGAGCAGAGAGCATACTCCAGTGTGCAGATTTCCCCTCCCATCTTGAGGAATCACCAAGACCTGCCATCTGACCTAAATTCCTCTTGAATCTTTTCCTCCTTCCTATCACTCAGAGCCGGTTACTTACCACTTGTCACGTAAACTATCGCAAGCACCTCCTATCTTGCTTGGATCTTGCTCTCTTGCAATCCAGCCCCCAAGAAGCTACCAGAGTCATCTTCTAGACACACAAGTCAGATCAGCTCACCCTTTTGACCTCAAAACCACTAGGGTAAAAGGCAGCTCCTCGGTCCAGCAGACAAGGCCACCACGCCTGGCTTAAGTTTTTTTGTGCTTTGACAACTAACTTTTTATCATTATTTTGGTGGTAGGCATTGAACCAAGCTAGGCATGCCCTCTACCACTGAGTTACATCCCTAGATTCTTCAATTACCATATATTCTTAATTCTAATCTGCAACTTTCAACAATTTTAGAGGGCTGTAAAATCAGATATGTATTAGGATCTCATGTGGGTTCAGTTCACAGGACAGAGCTCTGGATCCAGCTCTCTATTGTGAATCCAATCCACACACGGTTCCAACCTACATCTGATTTTGTAGCCCTCTAAAACTGCTGAAAGGGTGTGGGTTAGAATCAAGACTATGCGGTATTTTTTAATCTATGCAGAACAAAAAAAGTGACCTTCAGGCCACACTTAATCTTTCAGTCTTCTAGTCTACAAACTTAGAACTTATTTTGCATATGGGTGGAATGAATGAATGAATGAATTTCTCTGGATTCAAGTTTCCTACAGTAACTCTAAATTTCAAAGGCTGGGAGGAGTTTATGCCAAGTCAGTTCAGTAGCTATTTGGTTTGCCTTTTTGGTATGAGGACATGAAAGTCAAAATCCAAAGTCAAGTTTTTATATATCGCCCTTTGAAAATGTTCAGTCTCTTTTTACTTGGTGACTCTAATAATATCAGGTTTCCTGGGCAACCCACAGGCTTTGTGAGAAGGGCTCTAACCTCAATGTGGTGACATCCTCTCTTTGAGATGTGGGTCACCCTAGAAGGAAGGGAGGGACACAGAGGCCACAAAGCCTGTTCCTGTGGTGGTAGCGTGGTAACCTCTCAAACACAAAACATGCAGAGGATGGCAATGGCTCTGTTCCCTCCAACTTCTCCCACACCATGCCATCTAGCCTGGCCCTAAATAGGAGCAGTTGGAGGAGAGGCTGAGAACTCTGAATTATAGTTATCAAGGATTCCAATTCCCTTCAGGTTCCAGCTCTCTGCTCCCAGGACTCCTCTAACTGGCTCTGGGCTGGGCTAAAGGGGGGACTTATCCAGAGGCCTGGGGGGTTCAGGGGAAGGCATTTCCTGCAGGGTTAGGACAGCAGACCTTGAGCTGCCTGACACTCGTTGGTTCAAAACCAAGGTACTCATTCTTTCTTCAGCTGGCAGGGGTGCTTGTGGATGGCTCACAGCTGAGTTGTCTCCAAGGTAATCCTGCTTCCCTGGGGCCAGCTTGCATCCAGAATCCAGCCAATAGGTTGTAGGGGAGCTAAAAGGATGCCCTGGCTGCTGGTCTCAACTGGGACCATCTGAAGGACCATCCCAGCTCCAGAGCTCCCAGCAGGATGGGTTGAGGGCTCTGGTGGAGCTATATCACACCTTAACTTCTGCCTCTGGCTCATGACCCATTTACTCCCTCCCAGGGACTGTTCTAGAAGGCAATTTCCAGCAAACCTCCTGCATGTAGACCTCTGTCTAGAAATCTGTTTCTTGGAGAAGCCAGTCTATGACAGTCCCCTGTCTTGGCCTCTTTTCTTTTACTGCCTTTTCTCCCTGGGTGATTGCAATTATTCCAAATACTACCGTGATCACCTCGAATGAAAGATGACTCCCAAGTCTTTCCTGTTGCCATGGTTAATCTCCCAGTCTTCCCACTTGCATTTCCCAGAGCCCGGGGACAACTTCACCTGGGTGTGTATTTTTTGAAGTCTCAAATTTAACACATTAGAGATAGAACCCTCCTCTGCTACCCTAATCCATCCTTCCTCCTGACTTCCCTATTTCTTTTAAAGCTATCGCCATCTCTGGGATGTCAGGCTAGAGACCTCAGCATCATTTTGGTTAGCCTCTTTCCTAGAATCCTTCAGCAACCCCTCAGTGTCTAGACAACACAAGAGCATGCTTCTTCTTGTGCTCAAAGCCATCCTTGTTCACCCTAATCAGCCCAATTTCCTGTCACGCCTCTAATCCAGGATTTCTTAACATTTTTATGGCTTGGATTCCTTAGAGAGTGTGAGGAAGCCTATGGACTGCTTCTCAGCACATTTTCACAAGCATAAAATACATGTGATTACAAAGGAAGTCAATTAGATTTAAAGTTATCCATCTGTATGTATGCTTTTCAATTTATGGTAAGTAACGTGTTTTGGGCTGGGGTTTAGCTCAATTGGTAGAGCACTGCTCTGCACTCTCTGAGGACCCAAGTTCGATCCCAGCACCGCAAAAAATGGGAGAAGGACCTGCAATCCACTCCTGGAAGCAATGCCAAAACAATCAACTATTGAAAATCCCATGAGGGTCCCTATGAGTTGGACATGACTCGACAGCACATAACAACAAGAATAACATGTGTTTCATTATTAACACATTAAGTAACAGGATCTAGTCGCAGGCCCAGAAACTACAATGATTTTGAAGTAGTTGTGAGTAGAACAGGATCTCAAGATATCTGCAGCAGCAGTAATAAGATAGAAAAATATGTAGTTCCTATTGCGGACGATCACAGGTATTGTTAATGCCACTGTGGTGCACAGCCTGGGCTTATAATGGAAAGAAAATCTAAATTCCAATTAGAGGTTAGCAGAGATAAAGCTGTCATTTTTTTCCCTTCCAAGTACACAGAATCCTGGGTGAGCACCTCTGTGTTATGGGGAATGTTCACTGTAGCTCCAAGTAGATATTTGTACTTTTCTGAATCAATGTCAGACATTATCTTCTGTCTATCCTGGTGAATGCTGGGAAACTGGCATGTGGATACTCGACCAATTTGGCCCCACTCTCCATGTAGACCCTCTGTCACAGGCTGGCCAGAGATCAAGGCCCAGGGCAGGACAGCTTATTGCCTGCCAAGAGTAGAAGCCATTTGGGCAACTCCCAGAGGCTGTCTTCCCTGGCTTTTACCCTCAGGTCCAGCCCCTGTTTGATTGACATTACTGATCTCTGCTTGCTCAACCAAGATTACCCTGGCATCACGCACATGGAGCTGCTCATGGACATCAGATAAGTTATGGACTGTCTAGTTGAAGCAGTTAGATCTAAGATAGTATTTGGAGCTGTACAGAGGCTAGCCCTCTTCCCAGGCCCTTCTCCTCAGCCAACACAGCTGGGAATCATCTGGCCCTCAGGCTTATGGTATGCAATTCATGTAACAGTCCAGTGCAATGAGGAGCTCCTACCTCAACTGACAGTTGTGCCCTTGGTGAGGTACACCTAGTAGATACTCTATAGATGATTGCTTGGTGCCTCAGTGGTCCTTGTTGGCCTAGGTGCCGACATCTGAGGCAGAGCCAATTGATAGACATTTCTCTTGATCCTTCCCCATCCCCCATGGCCTAGAATCCCCTTGACCATTATAGTTAGCATCAGGATTGAGTAGCAGATGTATAGAGTGCAGATAGAGGGTACCTCCTCCACTGCAGCCACTGAAGCTATCAGTTCCAAATCTGAGCTTTGTCATGCTGGACCTTTGCTACATTAGGTGATACCATCTGGGCTTGAGGCAGGGAAAGTTGGCAGGCAGCTACTTTCAGTTTCCTCCAAGTGCCTGCTACCTGGGACCCTCGTGGCTCTGCCCCCTGGGAAGGAAGGCCTGTCCCAGGCAGCCTCTGCCTTGCAACTGGAGCCAGGGAGTGAGCACTCCTACTCAGGGCCGGGGGATGTGCCAACTCCTCCTGGATTTGTGAATGGATCATTTCCAGGTAGGAGCTGTCAAGAGCCACCCTGCTGCTCATCTCCTTGCCTTTCCATGAACCAGTGTCATCTCCGAAAAATACCTAGTCCCCATTTTCCAGGACAAAATGCTCCAGGAAATGCCTGAATCCCTATCCCCCTCCCTCCCTGCTTAGGAGAGAGGTGGCTTCTTTTGCTAGTTTAACCTATATTCTGATGAAAGGGATTAGTTGCTTATCGCAAAAACAATATTCTGTGACTTTCAAGTTATATCTCTTAAGAATAATGAATAGTTCTTCATATTTTATAAAACACTTTTTAGATTAGATCAAACCACGCAAAATTGCTTGTATTCAATTGCTTTGGGCAATTTCATAGAGTTCAAACTAATACATTTATTCATTCCTCACCACACTCCTGGACAGATATTTTTTAGCCCCATTTTACAGAGTGGATTACTAAATCTTGGAAGGGTGAGGTAATTTTTGACTAAGGTTAAACAAACAGGAAATAATAGCAGGGTTGAGACTTGAACTAAGGTTCTTGATGTCAAAGGTAGGATGATTCAGCCTGGAAGACTCTCAAAGCAATAATGCAAGAAGAGATAAGGCTGTGAGACCATTCTCCTAGCCTACCCTCAGGAGTCCCCTAGCTGGTTTTACTTGTGACTTTTCTTAGTGGAGAAGATCAGTGGGTGCACAGGCGCCTGCAGTAAAGGCTCCAAAGTGATGAGGTGATAAGTTTTAGTTTTAAGGAGCAAGAGGCACAGCAAAGACAATATTCAGAGTATGTTAATCCCTGGACCCATGCATCCATGTATGCATCCATCCAAGAGAACGCTACCAAGTAGCTCCCATGTGTACGCCAGGCTCTGCACTAGGCCCTGAGCTACCCACACTCAGGGCAATGTCTTAATCAGCAGGACTTCTGGTCCTCAGCCAGCTGGAGGGGGCACCTAGGGTGGTTGCAGCTGGGGAAAGGCCACTGTGTGCTTGGGATTTTGAGTCTGTGAAATTTCTCTGTCTTCCTAGCCTGGCCCAAGTTGTTGGGAGGCCACAGCTTCTGTAACCAGACAGAAAGAAGTGGGATTGTTGCCTGGTGCTCCGGGAGTCTGGTACCACTGAGAGTTCCTGGCTGCAGGGTGGGAGGAGGCAGCAGTGCAGATGGAAAAAGAAGGGTGGTGCTCTACCTCTAGGCATCGTGGAGGTCATTGGGAAACTGGGCAGAGCTGGTGACCAAGAGCTCTCTCCCAGGCTGCCACAGAAGAAATCCCTTTCTCCCTCAGCAGAGCTGCTCTGAGCAGCTTGGCTAGCCCCCAGCTTGGTTCTGGTAGCTGTTCAGCTGGGGAGGGCGCGCCAGGGAGGAGGGCTGGTTTGGAAATCATCAAGCAGTGGGCATGAGGCCACTGCCTTTGTCCAGGGACAGCATGTGGCCCTGCAGAGGATAATCACATTTCTCAGTTTCCTGCCAGCCCCCAGAGACTGAGCCCTCAAGCCTGCTTTGGAGTCCAAATGCTTCTCAAACCTGGTCTGGTGCCCTCAGGCCATCACAAAGCTGACTGTCCTGTTCCCCAGGATCTCCAGACACCTGCCTCCTACCAGCACCCATCAGGCTCAAATGCCCTCACAGTATGCAACTGCGCCCATGCTCACCATTCCAGGCTCCTGACTGTGTTGCCATGACTGTCACCACCGCTGCTCGGGACCACAGTGGCTGTGGGGCCACCAAGTTAAGATCTCACAGTTGAGTAAGCCACGATGTGGGCTCCTCCCACCCACCACACCCTCCCTGACCCCAGCACCAGGGCTTTCCTCAGAGCCCTGTTGCCACACCACTCTGCTTTTCAAAAAAAAAAAGGAAATGGGCACTGGATCCTGAGCACAGTGAGAAGCTGTGAACAGAGGCATTTCTGAAGGCAGAGAAAGCGGAACCTGTGACAAGTCTCAGATCGTCACCTCAGAAGCCGCAGGCCCTTTAGTCCTTGCGACTTGCACCAGCACTTCTGCTCTGCACCTAACCAGCCTGCAGAATTGACTGGGCTCCCTAAATCAAGGCCCCAAGAAGTCCCAGGTGTTGCCCTGAGTGGTGAAGTTAAGGTTTCTATCTTCAGCATGCGCCCTCTCAACCCGTTCCTACCACCACAGAGGCTCAGGTGACATTTTGGCCCTCTCTGCCTGCTCCACCTCCACTGTCCACTGCAGTAGTCACCAGCCACATGTAGCTCTCAAGCACTTGAAATTGGCTGGTCTGAATTGAAATGTGCTGGAATGGTAAAATATACACTAGATTTCAGATGTAAGATGCCACAAAGAATTTAAATGATCATTAATAATTTTTAATATTGATTACATGTGATTTTATTTTTTATATACTGGATTAATCATTAAAATTAATCTCATCTCTTTCTTTTTACTTTTTTTGACATGCTGGGGATGGAACCCAGAGCCTCATATGTGCTAGACAAGCACTCCATCACTGAGCAAGATCCCCGGCCCTAGTTTTACTCTTAATGTGGCTACTGGAAATGGGAGACACTAGTGCCAAAAGCGACAAAGAGGTGACTAAAGTAAAATACATAACTCAAAACAAACTTCTATATACACAAGCATTTAGGGCATAATAAAAGTGGCATTCCAAATCAATAGAATATGTGGCTACTTCTAGAAAATTCAAAATTCCATATGCAGCTTGTCCTTGTGGTTCACATAATACTTCTATTGGCTAGTGTGGCGCTCTAATTACCTAAATGTCCATCAATAGGGAGTGGGCTCCATACATCATAATGCATCCACTCAATAGGATGACATTCAGCTATTAAGAAGAATTCGGGCTAGGGATGTAGCACAGGGGTAGAGTGCGTGCTTAGCATATGCAAGGCCCTGGGGTCCAACTCCTGCACTAGAAAAAAAGGAAGGAGAAGAAGGTGGTTAGGAGGAGGGTGGGGAGGAAGCAGGAAAACTTCAGAGAGGTAATGGCAAGTTTTAAAAAAAGGGCAAGGAATGGGTCATGAAAAGCACACATAGGCTTATATATGCAGAGCACAAGTCTGTAAGGACACAGAAGTAACTGATCCCGTAGGTGGCCTCTGAAGAGCATGGAGGACCTGGAGAGGGGCAGGGGAAGAACTTTGACCTGTACTTTTCACTTGAAACCCTTCAGTACTATTTGAAGTTTTAACAACAAATGTGACATTCTCCAATAACAAAACCATATGAACAAAAATGTATGTAATGCATTAATATTTCAAATATTTAATATAACACTATATTAGTTTATGTAATAATAAAGACTATTAGAATAAAATAAATCAGAGTTTCTGTTATTCTTTTCACAGTATTCTTTCTATTCCTCTACTTACAAACACCCTTCTCACTTTCTTCTTTCTTATTCCTCCTTTTCTGTCCCTTTTCCTCACCTCTTTCCTTTCACCTTCAAAACTCTCAAGCATTTGTGAATGAGGAGCCATTCCCCTTTTGTTGGCCCCTAACTCAGCTTGAGCCCAGAGCTTTGGTATTTCTGGCTACTTCTGTCTTAGTAAGAAGAAGGGCTTGAGGAAGGGTGCCATGCTGGGGAATGCTCAATTGCTGACACTGCTACCACAGATGGCCATGGCAGCCCTATCTACAGTGGAGACAGACCTGCCTAGTGTAAATGTGCATACTACTACCATTTTCCCTAGCAATTTTGCCATATTCATGTTAACATAGGCCTGCTCAGAGAAAGAAAAACAACAGTTCAGGAAAGTGTGGGGTGGGGGGGGTGGGGGGGTGTAATTTGTTTTTCTTTCCTGGTTCAGGGGCAGCCAGGGGCAGGGTAAGTGCAGGGGCTTTGGAGAGACAGCTTGGTGTAAGTTTGAGAAACCAACTCAACTGCCACCTGCAGTTAAAAATCACTAAGATGGTAGAATGTTCTGAAAAGAGAACTATAGAGTTTGGAGAAAGGAGAAAAGCTCTCCAGCTTCTGGGAAACAGGTATAACAAGAGATTTGTTTGCTCTGAGGCAGATGGGAACCTCAGTCCTTAGAGTTTGAGAGAGGAAAAAAAGACAAGAGGTCTCAGCCAATTGTCAAGCAGATAATAGCTTCTGAAGGGTGGGCTTGCAAGGATTGAGAAGTAAAAGCCCTTGTTGATGCATGTAGGGAACAAGTGGTGTGGGAAAATAGCAAATTTTCTTTTACGTTCATTCTCAATGAACATGCAATAAACGGTTTCAAATAAAGAAGGGCCTTGAATGTCTATTGGAACTTTTCTGTTGATCACAAAACCCCTGCCCTCTTCCCACTCAAAAAAAAAAAAGTTTTAAGGACCCAGCAATGCAGTAAGGAGTAAAAACATTGGACTGGAAGTCAGAGGACCACTCTGGTCCTGAACTTGCAAAATATGCCAATCAATAATATGTGTAAAATTCCCTTTGGAAACTCTGAAGTATGGTTAACTGGAGTTAACCATGATAGGAAACTCAAGTTTGTCTCTGCCGCTTCCCATCTCTTTCACTTTCAGGCCCTCTTCTCTTCTGGCCTCTTGGAACAAAACCTGGGCTAAAGGTTTGAAAAGAATCCAATTCAAAGCACATATACTGGTGCCTAGGAGATCATCTAGACTGAAGAATGTTTTTAGTAGTGTAAATTAATGGAAACTATGTTGTTTTTAAAGTAACATCCCATTCAAACTTTGGAAACAAAGGATGTGCCTTTAGAGGGAAATCTGCATTCAACACAGAGCTGGAATGCCACATACCTGGCTTTATTATTCTACACAAAAGCAAATTTTTAAAATACTAAATGCTTATTGAAGATCAAACTTAGCAACTGATTTCCAGATTGAAGGACTAGCATTGCTCTGCTCTACAGAGGGAGAAGAGGAGAAATGTAACCTCCACACAGTACCCCGCAGGAGTCTTGGGACAGTATGTTGCTCCAAGTGACCCAAGTCATGGAGACATAGCTAAGATACCTCCTTGCCTCTTCATCACGCCCCCAAGTCAGTCCATCACCAAGTTGCATTGATTCTACCTCTAAAATCTGTCCAGGGTCTGACTATTTCTCACCAGCAGCACTGCCAGTACCCTTGTCTAAGCTGCTATCACTGGCAGAAGCCTCCTAAGTGCCCCTCCACCAACTCCTTTTCCTGCCCTCTGGATCTACACATCAGCCACAGTCAGCCCGCTCTTTCTTTCTTTCTTTCTTTCTTTCTTTCTTTCTTTCTTTCTTTCTTTCTTTTTCTTTCTTTCTTTCTTTTTCTTCCTTCCTTCCTTCCTTCTTTCCTTTCCTTCCCCTTCCTTCCTTCTTTCCGTCTCCTTCCTTCCTTCCCTTCCTTCTCTCTCTCTTTCTCTCTTTCTCTCTTCTGTCTTTCTTCTTTTTCTTTCCTTCTTTTCTTTCTTTTTAAGTGCTAGGGATAGAACTCAAGGCCACACACATTAGTCAAGTGCTCTACCATTAAGCCATGCCCCCAGCATGATCTCTCTTCTGCTTGCATTTTGCATGAGCTGATTCTTTGGCTAATGTCTGCCTACCACTCTGGGCCAGCAGAGACCCTAGCTGTTTTGCTCACTTCCATGTCCCTAGACCTGTCCCTAGGTCTCGTGTCTGGCATACAGGAGACATTTATTTGTTAAAGGAAGGGATATTAATAGCTAATATTAGTGCATGGGAGAAGGACATGGCAATCCACTCCAGAAGCAATCCTGAAACAATCAGCCATTGAATATCCTATGAGGGTCGCTATGAGTCAGACCTGACTCCATGGCACCTAACAACAGCAACATTGTTGTTGTTGTTGTTGTTAGGTGCCGTCAAGTCGGTATCCGACTCATAGCGACCCTCTGTACAACAGGGGAAACACTATTGTCAGTGCTTCTCTGCTGTTCATAGGGTTTTCAATGGCAGATTGATTTTTTGGGAGGGGGTTGCCAGGTCCTTCACCCAAGCCTACAGCTTCTGTTATTCCCAGGCGGTCTCCCATCCAGGTACTAACCAGGCCCCACCCTGCTTAGCTTCCGAGATCTGACAGGATCGGATTCCACAGGGCTACGGCTGCAGGCATTAGCAACATTAGTACAGTGCTTTAAAGGTTGTAAACATTTCTGTGTCATAGAGATTATTATTCTTATTTTACAGATTAGGAAATTGAGGTTCAGAGTATTGCCCACATTGACAGAGTTAGTGAAATGCACATTGAAATCCAGGTCTGTGTGGGTCAAAACCTCATCTCTTTCTGGCTATGTCCCCTTGAAGAGCTAACAGAGGTGTAGGTGTGAAGCCCAAAAGCACTTTAGAATTTCTTGGCTGAATAAGGGGCCACTTTACTCAGGCCTTCAGGTCTCAAAGGCAACCCCTGGGGGTATTCCTGCCTACCAATGAGGAGGGTGAATTCTAAATCAGTCTTTCCTGGATGACTTAGAGAGCCACTCTTAACTACAGTGACCTTATTTTCTACATCTCAAATCATGATTCCTGGTCTGACAAACAGAATAGAATACTCGAAACTGGGACTTTTCTGGAAAATCCAAGGCATAGAGTTGTTCTACCCATACCATGTGGCAGCTATATAATGGGCGCTTCTCAGCAAATTCTAACCTGACCAGTTGGGCTCATCACATGTCAAGGAGATTCCTAAAAAATATATACTTCAACCGTTTTCTGGGCCTCACACCAAATTCTTTCCACCTACTCTTTCTATGTATTTGCTTAATTACTTCTTTTACTCACTTATCTTTTCTGTTACCAGCTTTCTTCTTGGTCTGCCTGAAAAAGTTTCTAGTTCCTACTTGCTGATGGATGTCATAAACAGTTGAAAGAAATCATAAGAGAAACTGCTTGGGGACCATGGCAACAGGGGCCATAACAACAGAGGCCAAGCAAGGAGAGACAACCCTTCTCACCTCTTATCAGCAAGTGCTGCTGATAAGGCCTGATGGTCACATTGTCTCATCTAATCAGGAAACATTGCTTGTAGGAGGCAGTGGGGCAAAATTTTGGTTCCAGAAAGAGCTTTGCAATGTTGTTGTTTGGCTGTGCCCTGGGTTGCAATGGTGAACTCATAATAAAGGCTATTGACAAATCTAGGGTTGGATCTAACATTTGCCCCACGCAGTCCTCACATTTGGTCCAAGTATACCCAGAACTTCCCAGTGGGCCAATAGGCTCCAGTATGAGGGTGGCCATTAGCAAAAATTCAGTTGTCAACTTTGTGGGCCAAGAAGCCAAGAATTATAATGCTACCCCAATGATCTGCAGGGCTGGGGTTTACCTCAGTTGGTAGAGTGATGCTCTGCTCTCTATGAGGCCCTAGGTTCCATCCCTAGTACTGCCAAAACGGGAGAAGGACCTGGCAGCCCACTCCCGAAAACAATTCCAAAACAATGTGCCATTAAAAACTCTACGAATAGCAGAGAAGCACTGAAACACTGACGGTGACTGGGATGGCACAGCATCAGGGGATGTTTTGTTCTGTTGTACACAGGGTCACTATGAGTCAGACTTGACCTGACAGCACCTAACAACAAAAACCCCAATGATCCAATCCCAAGGATTTATACTTATGTCTTGGCTTTCAATGAATCAGGGTGCTAGGTTTCTTCTTGTGGAACTTACCTTTCTCTCAAATGTACTGGGTGTCCCTGAACAAAACAGTGGGCTCTGAGGGGCTGTGAACCTGTCTGAATTTAGTTTCCTCATCTGCAAAGAAATGGCAGCACTAATCTATGTCCTGACTTTCTTTTCTTTTTATTTTTAAGTGATGAACTACTTCAAGCATATGAAAAAATATTAGGAGCGTATACATTTCACCATATTTGCCCCAGAATATTTTTCCTAAAGAAATACGTTACAGGTCCATTTGAAGCCCCCTGTAACCCCTCAATCTCACAGAGGAAGTACCATCCTGAATTGGGTGACCCACGTGCATATTTTTAAATATGCTGTATGCTCATAAATAATAAGTTAAACAGTATTGGTTTGATGTTTTTAAACTATATAAATTGCATCCAACTGTACATACTTCTGCAATTTTCTTTCTTTGCTCTACATTAGGTTTGTGAGAAATGTTCCTGTTGATACAGGTAGCTCTGGTTCAGATATGTTGGTGCTGCATAGAATTCTGTTGTTTGCATCTATAATGACTTTACTTATTCTTCCATTGTTTCTCAAACTTTTTGCTCTGAAAAACAATGTCATGCCAGGTACCATGATGCATGCTTGTAATCCCAATGACTTGGGAGGCTGAGGGAGGAAGATGGAGAATTCGAAGCCAGAGGTAGCTTGTGTAATTTAGTGAGATCCTGTCTCAAGATAAAATATAGAAAAAGGGCTTGGGGTGTGGCTCAGTGGTACAGCACTTGCCTAGCATCCCTGCAGCCCTGAGTTCAATTTCCTAGTACGGCAAAAAAAAGCCACCATGAATATTCATGGCATATGTGCCATTGTTCACCTATATGAGTTTCTCTAGGGTACATATGTAGGAGTAGGAAAGCAGTAGCTGAGGTAAAAGGTGGGAGTATAAGGTTTTTTTCCATGTGGTGTTGGGAGTTGAATTCAGAGCATTATGCATGGTAGGCAAATGCTCTACTACTGAGCTACATCCTCAACCCCTTAAGCCTTTTGTTGAGGGCAATATTCTGGCACCCAAAGTAATTACTCATACACTATTTGATCCAGTAACTACATTTTTTGTTTGTTTGTTTGTTTGTTTGAGACAGCGTCTCACTGTGTAGCAGGCTGGCCCGGAATCTCCTATGTAGATCAGACTGGCCTCGAACTCGTGTTGACCGTCCTGCCTCAGCCCCCTAAGTGCATGGCATGAGCCACCACACCTGGCTCACTAACTATACTTTCATAAAGCTATAATGGAGAAATACTCATACATGTGCACATAGATAAATGAACAAGAATATCTATTGCCTCATTGTTAGTAATAGGGTGAAATTGGCGTCATCCTCAGTGTCATCAGTGGGGCTGGGGCAGATAAATAACCAGTGGGTCACCCAGTCCATAGAATGTCATGGACTTTGGGATAAAGCATTGCTAAGCAGGCTCTTTCTCATCCTATACCCCTGGACTGAAGAAATAATGTTGCTCATAGTACAGGGCCAGGTACCCAGGAGGCAACCTGCAACTGCCTGTGTATTAGATGGAGATCCCTTCACTACCATCACATGGGGACCTGGCAAAAGTTACACATCTGCAGGGAAGATTTCCTGGCAATCACTTCCAAGAAATCCAGAGATTTCCAAGAATCACTTCCTGGCAATTTCCTGGCAATCACTTCCTGGCAATCACTTCCTGGCAATTTCCTGGCAATCACTTCCAAGAAATCCAGAGGATCCAGGGAAGATTTCCTGGCAATCACTTCCAAGAAATCCAGAGAATAGAATAGAACTATCAGACGGAGACAGAATTCAGAAGTATTTGAAAGGAATATTAGCAAATTGAGGAGATGTCTTGCCTTGTCTCAAAGCTAAACATCTAGCAGAAAGAAAAGACTTTTCCCTTTAGCTATCAACATCAATAAGTAGAAGTGCTTGCAGCACCTGGCTGTGGGTTGACTTGAGAAATCCAACTTACCTCTAGAAATGCAAGCACATTTACATTTACTAGGGTTCAATGGACACAAGCCAGAAGGTTTCACTTTTAAAAAGACTTTAAGAATCACAATAGTGGGCTGGGAATATAGCTCAGAGGTAAACTGCCTAGCATATGCAAGGCCCTAGGTTTAATCTAGCACTGAAAAAAGAAAGAAGGAAGGAAGGAAGGAAGGAAAGAAAGAAAGAAAGAAGAAAGGAAGGAAGGAAGGAAGGAAGGAAGAAAGGAAGGTAGGTCACAATAGAGAGCTAGGCATGGTGCACATGCCTGTAATTAGAGCACTTAGGAGGCAGAGGCAGAAGGATCATGAGTCGGAGGCCAGTGTAAGTACATAGTAAGACTCTACCTAAAAATAAAATTCCCAATAGATGCCTCTTAAATGTCTTTATGCATTAGGCCCTGCAGTGGGCACTTTGCATTCTTTGTCTAAACTAGTTTTTGCAGTACTGCAAGGCAGATATTATAAACCCCATTTCATTAGTAAAGAAAAGGAGAGGTCAAGGTACTTGGCCAAGGAAGCAAAATTAGTGATAGTGAGAATTTGAACTCACATCTATCTGGTGACAAAGCCTGTGTTCTTATCAGTACTGCATCTGTACATGTGGCGATAGACGTAGAACAGAAGCCCAGTTAATGAGTTTGCTGACTTTGGTCTTCAGCCTAGTTTATCAGAGAGAAGTCCTACAATGCTCTGCATGCCTGCCTCATCCATATCCTACCCCTGAGCAAAGCAGACAAGAAGTAACTCCTCCATTCTGGATTACTATCTACTCATTTAGTAAATCAATACATATTTTGCTGAGTGGCTCCTTGGTGCCAGGCATTGTTCTTTTCTTTTTTCTTTTCTCTTTTTTTGCTAGTGCTGGGGATGGAACCCAGGGCTTTTCACATGTTAGGCAAGTGCTTTACCACTGAGCTGCACCCCTAGCCAGGCACTAGTCTTTATGTGACACATGAATAGGCCAGAGAGCCTGTGTTTGTGTCATGCATCAAGTGTAGCCGTCTTTCAGTGGGGCTGGAGGGTGCCCAGTGGGGACGCAGGCTGATAGAGATGTTCCAGATCACAAAGTGACCAGTGGACCCACTGAGAGAGCCCCTCTCTTAGGGAACATGGACGTGACACATACATTCAGAGGAACACATGCAGCGAAGTGGCCCAGAAGCCAGGGAATGCTCAAGGAGACAGCAGGAAGCAGAAGTCATGGGGAGTGGGGAAAGCATGGTCGTGGGGAGCAGCAAGAGTAGATATGACAGACAGAAGTGGAGCGGTGGCAGTAGCTGACATTGTGCTTGTCTTACCTAGCATTCTCGGGACATTAATTGTAAAGAGAAGTGGTTGCCAGGGACAGCTTGCTCCCCTTCACTTGTGCATGGATTCTTACATACACCTGCTGCCATCCAAAGCGCCTGAAGCATAGCCTTGTTCTTACAGCCTAAAAGAGGCCAACTGCAGCCCCTGAAAATGCAGTCCACACAGAGCTTTGCTTTATGGGCAACAGGCCTACACTTCTGAACCTGGGTCTTGAGTTCTATACTTAGTCTTTGTGCATGTGTGTGAATGTGGGGACAACGGATGAAGATACGTTTTGCTGTATGCCCCGCTCTGCCAGCAGAATGCCACTCAGCTTCCTGGTCTTGGCTTGGAATACATATAAGGAAGTCCAGAAATTGTTCTGCTTGAAGCTGAAAGAGGGTGTCAAGGACTAAAAGAGTGTCTATTGGCTGTCAAAGACTTATACCCTGTGGGTTTGTGGATCATAGATATTTCTGGGTACTGTTAGATACCTAAGTTGTTGGGAACATAATTCTTCTGAGCTACATCCACCACTGGGCTACTATGAGAGCTTCAGCCATATCCATAGGAGCAACAAGGCAACTTCTGTCTTCCTTGACTACACTCCCATCCTCCCACCTAGGGTTCCCATACTGTTCTCCAAGCATAGATTAAAAAGGCCTATGACAAGTCAGGTGTCATGGCATGTGCCTGTAATCCCAGTGACTCAGAAGGCTGAGGCAGAAGAATCTTGAGTTTGAGGTCAGAGGCAGCCTGAGCAACTAAGCAAGACCTTGTCTGAAAATAAAAAGGGGGTTGGGAGTGTAGCTCAGTGGTAGAGGGTTTGCCAAGCATGCATGAGGCCCTGGGTTCAGTGACCCATGCTGGAAAAAAAAAAGACATGCTGTGGTGAGGAAAGAATATGGAGGAACAGGCACCCTCCTGTGTGAGAAAGTCAATGGAAACAACTTCTTTGGAGGGCAATTTGGCATTATCTGTCAAAAAATTATAACAAATGTGATTACATCAAACTAAAAAAGCTTCTGCACAGCAAAGGAAATCATCAGCAGAGTAAAGAGACAAAATAGCAAAAGGAAGACAATATTTAAAAACTATCCATCTGACAAGAGGTTAATATCCAAGGAACTCAAGCAGCTTATCAACCCTCCACCCCACAAATCATCTGAATAAAAACTGTGCACAAGAAGCTGAGCATGGTGGTACATGCCTGTGATCCCAGCCCTTGGGAGGTAGAGCCAGGAGGAAGCCAGAAGGATCAAGAGTTCAAGGCTAACTGGGGTTATACTGCAAATTTGAGGCCAGCCTAGGTTACATAGTGAGACCCTGTTTCAAAAAACA
Organism: Pedetes capensis; assembly: GCA_007922755.1. Taxonomy (NCBI): domain Eukaryota; kingdom Metazoa; phylum Chordata; class Mammalia; order Rodentia; family Pedetidae; genus Pedetes; species Pedetes capensis. The sequence continues at coordinate 90,682 of VMDO01001737.1, forward strand.
AGGGCTGGGGATGTAGTTCAATGGTTAGAGCACTTATCTAGCATGCACAAGACATGGGTTAGATCCCGAGCACCACACACACACAAAAAAATAAGCAAAAGAACTGCATGGATGCCTCTGAAAACAAGACATACAAATGACTAACAGGTATATGAAAAAATGCTCAACATCTCTAATCATCAGGGACATACAAGTCAACACCATAATGAGATACCACCTTACTCCATTTACAATGGCTATTATCAAAAATACAAAAGATAACAAATGCTGGTGAGGATATGGAGAAAAAGGGAACCCTCACACACTGTTGGTGGGAATGTTAATTACTACAGGTATTATGGACAACAGTGTGGGGTTCCTCAAAAAACTAAAAATAGAACTACCATTTGATCCAGGAATCCTACTACTGGGTATATGTCCAGAGGATATGAAATCAGTATTTGAAGAGACATCTGCATGGTCATGTTTATTTCAGCACTAGCCAACATGGAACCTTTAACTTAAGTGTCCATCAACAGATAAATGGATAAAGAAAATGTGGTATATATACATAATGAAATATTCATTCATAAAAAAGAAGGAAGTACTGTCACTTGTAGCAACATGGATGGGTCATGGAAATCATAATGTTAAGTAAAATAAACCAGGCACAGAAAGACAAATACCATGTGATTTCAGTTACATGTAGAATTTAAAAGAGCTGAGCTCACAGAAGTTGAGAGTAGAATTAATGTTACTAAAGGCTGAGAAGGGTAGAGAAAATAAAAGTGTGGGAGAGATTGGTCAACAGGTTCAAACATAAAGATAAGAGAAATAAGTTCTGGTATACTATTATGGAGACTGGTGATTATAGCTAACAAAATTGTATCATATGTGCTGAGAGTGTAGCTCAGTGGTAGAGTGCTTACCTAACATGCACAAAGCCTTGGATTGGATCCCCAACATCACAAAACCCCAAACCAAACTAAAACAATATTGTGTCATCAAATCAAAATAGCTAGAAAAGAATATTTTGAATGTTATTATTACAAAGAAATGATAGATATTTGGGATGATAGATAACCGAAATATCCTGAGTTGATCACCAAATAATGGGTACATGTAATGAAATATCACATGTTGCTGTTGTTGTTAGGTGCCGTTGAGTTGGTATCCAACTCATAGTGACCCTCATAGGGTTTTCAATGCTGACTGTTTCAGGATTGCCTTGGGAGTGGATTGCCAGGTCCTTCTCCCATCTTTGCGGTGCTGGGAATTGAACTTGGGACCTCAGAGACTGCAGCTCAGTACTCTACCAACTGAGCTAAATCCCAGCCCTGAGCTAAATCCCAGCCCGAAATATCACATAGTACCCCACGAATATGTACAATTTCTGTCAATTAAAAATAAATGAAGCCGGGTGCTGTTGTGCATGTCTGTAATCCCAGCGACATGGGAGTCAGAGGTAGGAGGATCACAAGTTTGAGACCAGAGGCAGTCTACATAATTTAGTGAGACCCTGTCTCACAAAAGTAAATGAGCTGGAGGTACAGTTCAGTGGTACAGCACTTGCAAAGCATACAAGCGCGAGGCCCTGGGTTCAACCCCCAGTACCGCAAAATAAATAAATAAATAAACAAACAAGGGCTGGGGAATGTAACTCAGTGGTAGAGTGCTTGCCTAACATGTGCAAGGCCCTGACTTCAATCCCTAGCACCATAAAATAAACTTATTTTAAAAATTCAAATTCACATTACTGTTTACCCACTGATTCCACTTCTAAGGATTTATACTACAGGTGTACTTTATATAAAGACATATGTACAGCTGGATGTGATAGTGCATATTTGTAATCCCAACACTTGGGAGGCTGAGGCAGGAGGATCACAAGTTAGAGGTCAGCCTGGGCTACATAGCAAGACTCTGTCTCAAAAAAAAAAAAAAGCCAAATATATATATATATATATTAAAGTACTATATGTGATAGCAAAATACTGGCAACAATCCCCCTTCAATAGAAGTTAGATAAATTGTGGTTTGGACATATCATGGAATACTCTAAACCATTAAGTAGAATTACATAACTAAAATATGTGCTGATAGGGAATATTCTCCAAGATACAGCATTAGGTGAAAAAAGCAAGGCACAGAAAGTTGTGTATGGTATATTATCAGTTATATTAAATCTCTGTCCCCTTTCCCTCCTAGTCTGGGAAATATGGGCTGGATGGGGAGTCACTTGGGTTTTTATGTGTGGGAGGAATATAAGGAACAATGATACTTCAAAAGGTCAGTGCAGTAGTGATGTGTAGTATGGACTTA
>VMDO01001737.1:93082-165332 GCA_007922755.1 Pedetes capensis
AGGGGGAGGAGAGAAAAATGACCTAAAGTTAGACAAGACAAAAAGATCACTGAGTACTCTTTCAGGAACATATGAGAATATCATAGGTGAGACTGCTAGACTTACTAGTCATTACCAATTAAAGCTCAGACTCTGTGAAGTTACAAGCTAACTTGTAGGAGATTGATAAGTTACAAATGATTTTTGTCTGGTAGAAATGAAAATTAATTCTATTCTATAGGAAAGGTAGACCCCAAAATTACAGTTCTATTACCCTATAGAACAACCCGGTTTTTTAATCTGACTTTTAATCATATTTTAGCATTCTTTTGAAGTTTCTACTTTTTTAACTATTTTTGTTGAAGTAAAATGTCTATAAAATAGAATTTGCAATTTTAGGCATTTCTTTTTTGTGGGAGAGAGGTTCTGGGTTCAGAACCCAGGGCCTTGTGTGTACAAGGCATGCCCTCTACCACTTAGCTACACACCAGCACAAATTTTAAGCAGAATTCAATGGCATTAATTACATTCACAGTGTTGTAAAACCATCATTACTACCTATAGCCAACATTTTATATTACCTCAAGCAAAAACACTGTATCCATTAAGTAATAATTTCCCATTCCTCTCTCCTCCTAGCCCCTGGTAACATTTTTTTTTTTTTTTTTTTTTTTTGTAGTACTGGGGCATTGAACCCAAGGCCTCAGGTACACCAGGCAAGTGCTCTACCACTGAACTGCACCCTCAGCCCATTTCTTACTTTTTTTCTTTTTAAATTTTGAGACAGGGTCTCACTAAGTTACACAGGCTACCTCTGCCCTTGAACTTGCAGTCCTCCTGCCTCTGCTTCCTGAGTTGCTGGAATAATAAGTGCGCACCACCATGCCTGGCAACCCCTGGTAACTTCTAATGTACTTTCTACCTCATGTATTCATCTACTATATATACTTCATATAAGTGGAATCATACAAAATTTGTCCTTTGTGTCTGATTTCTTACAGTTAGAAAGATTTGTCCATATGGTAGCATGAATAAATAATATTCCATTGTATGGATATGTTGTTGTTGTTGTTAGGTGCCGTCAAGTCGGTATCCGACTCATAGCAACCCTCTGTACAACAGAGGAAACACTATTGTCAGTGCCTCTCTGCTGTTCATAGGGTTTTCAATGGCAGATTGATTTTTGGGAGGGGGTTGCCAGGTCCTTCTCCCAAGCCTACAGCTTCTGGTGTTCCCAAGCGGTCTCCCATCCAAGTACTAACCAGGCCTGACCCTGCTTAACTTCTGAGCTCTGACGGGATCGGATGCCACAGGGCTACAGCTGCAGGCATTGTATGGATACAGCATACTTTATTTATCTATTCATCCATCAACAGACATCTTGGTTGTTTTTAACTTTTCACTATTGTGAATAATGCTACTATGAATATTCATGAACAGGTATCTGCTCAAGTCCCCATTTTTGATTCTTCTTGGTACATACCTACAAATGGAATTGCTGGGTTATACGGTAATTCTGTTTAACTTTTTTGAAGCAATTCTATGTTTAACTCTCGTGTCTTTTTTAAAATCAGGTTTTACCAGAATGTTGGTTTCTTCATCAATGAGTTAAATAAATCTTTGACACCTGATGACTATATATTTGAATGAGACTCATGTTTTTAACTCTTTGAAAACTAGGTTTTTTTATTTATTTACTTTGCTAATCTTTAAAGCCTAAAGCTGCCCCTGACTCCTGCTCTCCACTTTGCCCTTGTTATTTATTGCATGCTCTCTACAAGGAAGTAAAGGAAGTGAATAGAAATGAGGGCCCCCTTGCTTAACCCATGAGGCTAGCATGGTATTTTAGTGGTCCCAAAGAGAAAAAAAATTGTTTTTGCAGTACTGAGGATGGAGGTTGAACCCAGGGCCTCACACATGATAGGTGAGTGCTCTTATCACTGAGTCTTATCCTCAGCCCCCTTTTTACTTTTTATGTTGAGACAGAATCTCATTAAGTTGCACAGGCTGCCTGTGGCTTCAAACTCACGATCCTCATGCCTCAATCTTCTGAATTGCTGGGATTACAGGCACAGTGTGCCTGGCTGGAGAAAAGAATTTTTAACTAGGGTCCTATGACAATGATGGGGAACGAAGTCATGCAATGGTCAGGCATGGCCACAGAGCATGTGCACCTTTGGTTTTGCTGGAAATATATGAAGACTTTTCTCCTGGAACATAAAACAACTATTAGGTCTCTACATTGGGATAGCTTCTTCTAGAAAAACTCTAGAGAAAAGCTTGGTTTCAGGTGGACAGGTAAAATTGGAAGAGATGGTAGAATTCTTTTTGTTTTGTCTCAAATTTTGTGCTCATTGGCATTTGAAGGAATGGAAGCTCCAAGGAATCTTTTAGGGACTTGGCCTGGTGTTTGAGGAGAAGGGTGGGTACAAAGGTTGGGGAGAGGACATGGGAGAGGGGTGATGGGGAAGGAACTGGAAGCAGCTGCTCTGCCCGAGACCCAGCTCCTGGAAGGGGGGTTTTAGTGGCCTCTGCATGGCCTTTTCTTCTGACTACACCACCACCCCCTCAACAAGAAATCTCTCCTACAAAGGTAATTACACATGTTGTTGTTGTTGTTAGGTGCCGTCGAGTCGGTATCCAACTCATAGCGACCCTCATAGGGTTTTCAATGACTGACTGTTTCAGGATTGCCTTGGGAGTGGATTGCCAGGTCCTTCTCTCATTTTTACCATGCTGGGAATTGAACTCGGGACCTCAGAGACTGCAGCGCAGCACTCTACCAACTGAGCCAAATCCCAGCCCCAATTACACATGGAACCAGATATATTGTTGGTTCCATATATTTCTCATGTTTCAAACCAAGAACATTTGCTTTTTTGAGTAAGGCTGAAAAATCATTTAAAAAATACTATTTTCTCCCCTCAGCTCAAAAGGAACTGGTTATGATGACAATTTTCTCACTTTTGAGACAAGATATGGAAGAACAGATGAGTGCAATGGAAGAATTTCACAGGTGGTTAAGAATGTATAGGAAAAAGGAAAGTAGAATAAAAAAAGAATGTCACTGACATAAATGTGATCCAAATATATCTATTTCTGAAATGCAGATCAGAGAGGTTAAGAAAATAAAGGTAGAAACCTTTCTTTTGACACTCTTATTTTGTTACCTTGCAGAGCTGTATCAGATCACACACACACACACACACACACACACACACAGCACTTTGCAAACTGCATAGGACTGTGTGTGTCTTTTAGAGAGGCTGGGCAGTGCAGGGGAGAGGGCATGGGCCAGGAAGGTACACTGTGCTGGGGGCTGTCCCAGTTAAGGGGATCTGACCTACAGTGAGGTCTGGATCTCAATTTTCACATGCATAGATGGAGGCTAGTAAGTATGCCTTAGAGGAAGGCCCAAATAATACAGCTCCCAAAAAAGAAGCAAAAATGGAGTGATATGGAAGCCTGGTCTTTGGTATACATCACAGGTATAGCACTTTACCACATTGTTCTTGGATTGTGTCTTTACATATCTGTCACTCTAATTGTACTATAAGTTCTCTGCAACTTGTTTGTCCCTGTGTCCTCTAAGCACATCGACTGGAATAGCATACCCAGCCACTCATTCCTTTAACAGTTCCTAGGCCCTGCCAGCCCTCAGCTCTTGACAGCCACACCCTGCCCTCCAAACCACTGTTCTCTTCTCACTGATTCCACAGCACTGAAGCCACTGGGGCCCCTAACCCAGACCCCTGTGGTGGACACTGTGCACACCACCCCAATTCCCCTTCAAGACTGAAAGCTTTATTCCTTCAGCCAGCACAATTGCTGTGGGCTGACAGCCCTCTTTGGAAAGTGTCCAGTCTCCTCCCCAGACAGAGCTGTCTTGTTCAAGGTTATGCTTCCTCCCTGGGGACAGCCTGCATGTAAGGATTGGTTCCCTTACTCTAACTTGGAACAAGAAGCCAGCTGAGGCTGTCAATAAAATGGCATCCCAGCCCAACCTCTCCCTTAAGCCAGTTCTGCACCTTTCCCTTAGACTCCAGATGTCAATTCCAAAGGCACCCCAATAAACTTCCTATGTGTGGCCTGCAACAGCTCCTGAAAGGCAGTCCTCAAGCTGGGTTTGTGGCCTGTGTAAACTCTGGCTCAGCATCTGGGAAGTCTCAATTCCAAGTGATCCCAAGAGTTGTGACAGTCCCTAGGGCCCAGTCACTATCAAGGCCTCACTTGCAGTTACATTTTTATCCCCACCCGCCCCCTCCAAGATTTCCTTACAAAATGTGTTTAGAACCCAAGTGGGGGGGAATTGGGCTTGCAAACAAATGAGTACAGTAGTGTGAGACAGGCTACAATAGAGGTACGGACCTGGCACTAAGCTGAACTCAACCCAGCCATTTGGAGAAAGGCTTCCTAGAGAAGCCATTTAAAAGGAGTGTTGAAGGATAAACTGGGGTTTGATGGGTGGGCAAGGGGTGTGGGAGAGACATTCCTGACATGCCACAGCATGCTGGGAAACATGGAAGAGTGTAGAGGGAGAGAGAAGAGGGCAATAAAGTCTGGGACAATAGTAAAGGCACATCGTGCAGGGCTTTCCATACCATGTTGAGGGACTTGGTGCTCAGAAAATGTCTGTGGAATGAATGCCACATTCTAATGTCAGCCAGGCTTCAGCCATTTTGGTTTCACTTAACACGTTTTGCCATATCTGGACATCATTGGTTCTAGTTACTATTCATTTAATCTTTTTCTGTGAATGAATTTGTTTTGCTTAAATGCATTTATTCATTTATTTATTTTCTGGTTTTTTGAGGCAGGGTCTCACTCTGTAGCCCAGGCTGACCTGGAACTCAGGATGCTCCTGCCTCACCCTCCTGGGTGCTGGGATTATAGGCTGGGCCACTGCATCCAGCTGCTTAAATACATTTATATTAAAGGAATTTTTATGTGACAACTTAAACCTGAAACAAAGGGCTGGAGGTGTATTTCAATGGTAGAACACAGGCAAGTTCTAGGCCCTGGCTTGATCCCCAGCACCACCCAAAGAAACAACAAACAGGAGGACAACAACAACAAAAGAGTGTCACTTGCCAGAACTAGAAAGTAACTGTATAAAGAACTACAATGGAAATAGAACAGAGTAATTAAACTCTGGCCCGTCCATATCTTTGAGCCTGCAGCCCACTCTAGCTTTGTGAGGGCAGAAGATTAGTAAGCCTTATAGAGGTTGAATAATAGCACCACACTGAGACTTTCTCCTTGAGGTAATGAGAAAGCTAGAAAGAGAATAATTTTCTCCCCATGTAATTCAGTGTTCATTATAGCTGTACTGTGTACCATTAAAATTACCTTGGAGTCCCCTCCTTTACCACTCTGCCAACTGGGAAAAGTTGGTAAACAACAAAGCACCCTACACATGTGGCTGTTACCACCACTCTGCCGCTTTGCCCATTGGCTCTGGGGCAATCACTTGGCTCAGTGAAGGTTTCCAATCCTGTGCTTGGGGTAAGCCTCACTCCAACACTGTGGGGGGGGGAGCAGCAAGGGTAGGCTGGGCAGAGGGGCAGGCCCCTGGGCATCCTAGCCTCTTGAAACTGAAAGTGCCCTTAGAGAATCTCCTGCCTTCCCACCTTGCAGCTGGGGAAACTGGACAAAAGGAGGGACACAATTTGCCACAGGCCAAATCTGATTCAGCGGTCTAGGGGACTGTTGTGGAAAAAAGAATAGTATAGCCTATTGCTTTAGTAGTGCTCCCAGTAGCTGTTACATGCAAGGCAGAAGAGAACAGGGTATGGGAGAAGCTGGCCCACGAGGCCTGAGAGCAGGGACACCAGCAAGAAACCCAAACTGAGCTGGGTGTGGTAGTTGTTGTTAGGTGCTGTCGAGTCGGTATCCGACTCATAGAGACCCTCATAGGGTTTTCAATGGCTGACTGTTTCGGGATTGCCTTGGGAGTGGATTGCTAGGCCCTTCTCCCATTTTTGTGGTGCTGGGAATTGAACTCAGGACCTCAGAGACTGCAGCACAGCGCTCTACCAACTGAGCTAAATCCCAGCCCTGGGTGTGGTAGTACATGTCTGTAATTCCAGCACGGGAGAGGCTCAGGTAGGAGGATCAATGTGAGTGGAATTGAGGCCAGCCTGGGGCTACACAGTGAGACCATGTCTCAAAAATAAGCAAACAAACAAAAACAAAAAATAAAATGTTTTAAAAACTCAAACTGCCAGATGTGGTGGTGGTGCGTGCCTGTAATCCTAACGCTCAAGAAGTAGAGGCAGGAGGATTGTGAGTTAAAGGTCAGCCTGGGCTACATAGTGAGTTTCAGGCCAGCCTGGGCTGCGGAGTGAGACCTTGTCTCAAAAAACCAAACCCAAACCAACAACTAAAAAGGAAGGATGGAGGGAAGGAAGGAAGGAAGGAAAAAAGGAGGGAAGAGAGATAGGGAGGGAAGAAACTCAAATTGCTGGGCTCCGCAGCTAGGGGCAGAGGTTGAGGTGGGCCTGGGCCTGAGTGATGGGAATTACAGAAAGAGCCTTCTAGGGGTTCACGTGTTTACAAAAGAAACCCAAGGAAATGAGGGAGGCCAGCAGATCAGAACCACTCTCCGGGGCAGTACCAATTCAGCCAGAGACACCCTTGGCCTGGGCAAAGTAACTAGGCTTTGGAGTTTAACAGGCTGGGTTTGATCTCAGTTCTGTTACTTTCTAGCTAGGCATAACTTTGGATAAGTCATTTAACTCCTCTGAGCCCAAGCTTCCACACTGGAGTATAATGTGGGTAATGCCAGTAGCTACCTCATAGGGTTGTTGTGGGGGTCACAGCAGGTAATATACGCAACACTTCTAGTAGAGCCTGCCACCTTGCTTAGCATCCTTCCACTCCCCCTTCTGTGGCATGACCAGATTCTTGACAAGAGTTTCCTCTCTCCTGGCTCCGTCCCCTACCCCAGGCACATAGCCCATACCTGCAGGCCCTGTCTGTCCTGTGCTTGTGCTCAAGGGCTGCCCCACTTATCCTAGCTATGGGGTCAATGAGGAGTCCTTCAGATATCTGCAGATAAGAAAGCAGAGGGCACACTCCACAGGGTGGGGAGGGGGGACCTCCTTCACCTAGAGACAGAAGGGAAGGTGGACACTCCAGGATGGAGGCTGTCTCACTTGGGGGAGAGGTTGACTCTGTCCCTCTAGGTTGCTGGGCTCAGCTGCCAGAGAACAAAGGCAAGACTCCAGTCTCCTGTGGCGTTAGAAGGCAGGGCCTTCAGCAAGTCCTTCCATTAAAAGCTACAAGATGGAAGGTTAAATGTAGCCCTTTCCAGTTGTCTAGGACATAGATTTATGAAATGTCAGAGCGGTATTACAGTGAGAAACAATCTTATCTCTGCTCTGTTTTTAGAGTAGAAAGGAGGAGGCAACAGAGGAGAGAAAGAAACGGGGACTTTCACCAGTGGGTGATGGGAGGCCACTGGAGGATTTTGAGCAGCCTGGTCTGCTTTTGAAAGACTCACTCTGGCTGCAGAGTGGAGAAGGCACTGCAAAGTGGGAGCAGGGAGCCCAGTGCAAAGGGCTGAGATGAGGGGCCAGAACCTGGGAAGCAGATGCAGAGGTGGGAGGAAGAAGCTGGCTGCTGGGCTGGGCCAGGCCTCCATCCCAGGTAAGGGCTGCCCAGGTAAGGGCAGCCCCTCCTTCCCTTTCTGTCTCTCCCTCCCTTGGAAGAGGACGGCTGGCTTCTCAAGGGTTCACCCGCTGACTAGGGAGAAGGCAACCTGTCCAAAGGCACTGAGCCTTTGGCCCTCTTCAAGGCCACCCAGTGCATATATGGAGAGTTTGTTAGAAAGTTCCTCCTTGTCCACAGGCCTCAACTCTGTTGAGGCCCCACACAGATCTCATGTAGACGCTTCACCCTGCAGCATGCCATCAAAGACCTGAAGACTAAACACCACTTTCCTCTCATTCTTTTCCGTCCCAAGTTGCACATGGTTCTCACACAACTCTGCTTTTCTAATCACTTCAGCTCATAAATGCTTTTTTAAGCCTATGCCTGCCATAAAGGGCCAACAAGAACCCCAGTGACACCACATGGATGTCTCGTCTTTCCTGCCAGCTGCCTCCGCCACCACAACAATAGCTTCCTGTATATTTTCAGGCACAGAGCCAGTGGCATCACCTCCTTCACCCCAGCTCACCCTGTCCACAGAACCACATGGGGCTCCTGGTGTGGCACAGGACCCTGACTTCACATTCTGTGTGGAGATAACCAATGATAGGCTCCCCTCTCCTGCGTCTTCCTGCTCCCACACCTTGAGGTTGCAAAAACAAATCTGGTATTTTAGTGGTAGTCCAGGAGGTAGCTTAAGTCCCAAGATTGGCTGACATCCATCTGAGGGCAGAGGCTTCAGAACCCATGTAAAGTTGGCTTATAGAAAGTAAGTGATGCTCACACACGCACATGCGCATGTGTACGCGCGTGCATGCGCGCGCGCGCGCGCACACACACACACACACACACACACACACACACACACACTTCCTCAGTCACTTTTATTATCCCTTTAGGATCCAAAAATATCAGGGTTGGGATGTGATTACATCCACCCTCTCCACCTCCAGAACGACCCAGTTGCAAACCCCCTGTATAACATCTCTATCAAGTGGCCGTCCTGCCCCCACCATGTACACCTCCAGTACTAAGGGACCCGCTCCCTCCCAAGATAGCCTGGGTTGCCACGGGCACAGCTCTTTCTCCACCATGAGCCCCAATGCCTTCCCCTATCCTTTCTGCTAGGCAGACCACTCTCCTTCCCCAATGACTCACCTCCCTGGCTCCAGAAGAGGGTGAGAGACTCGGCTCTCTCCATCCTAGTGGTGTGGATAATCAAGGATCCACTTCCAGCCAGTCCTCATGCAAGAGAAGTGTCTGGTGGGCCCCACTTGGGGCAGAGAACTGAGGGGCTCCACACTGTTCCAAACCCTGTCCCCAGGCTCCACGGTCCTAAACCCTGTTTCCCAGCATTCTGGCTGGGTCAGTCTGGCCCCGCCAATCACATCCTCCTTTGCCTGGGAAAGTTGTTCCCGGACAGCCCAGCCCAGGGAAAGCAACTCAGGATTCAAAAAGTGAGATTCCTCTCTCTCCTTTCCCACCCTCTCCCTCCACCCAAAACCACACTAGTCCCATCCCCCAGTCACAGGGGACCAGTAAGGGGAGCTATCTGTGAGGTGGGCTTGCCTTTCTCTAGGTAAAGTTCTCAGCCAAAGGCCTGAGTCTGAGCCGAGTGGAGGACTGACCTCCCGCTCAGCTGCTGTCCTGCCATGAGGGGAAATGAACAGGAACTGGCTGTCTGAGTCAGCGTCCCTGTTCTATTGTCACCGCGCGGGCCCCTTCCTTCCCAGAGGAGAGACGTGCATAGAGATAGGCCTTGTTTTTCGCAAGTCTCTCTTGCACACACACTTTCTCTCTTGGCCTGGACCAAGTCTGTGAACTATGGCTGGATGCAATTCAATTCAATCTCCCTAGTGCCTAGTGAAGGGCTACTTGACAACATGTAGAAGTCATCTATCATCCTCACTATGGACAGAGGAGCTAGACCAGTCTCATTTAATGGGAGAGGAAACCGAGGCTCAGTGATAGACAGGGGTCCCCCCAAAGCCTAAGCACTAGAGAACAATCAGACTTGGAGCCCAACCTAGCTGTCCATGGCATCAGGAGAAGCCCACCAACCTTCCTTACTGCCACTCAACTTCCACCCCAGCCGGCAGATGGCAGATTCTAGCAAAGCCAGTTTCCAAGGGCACAACACATGAAAGAATCACTGGCTTTAAAACACTGAAAACACATCTTGTTCAAATTTGTTTCTCTGTGTTTAGAAGGGCAACAATGCTGAAACAACTTGCTTGTGCCAGAAGTTGGTTACAAAGGGACTCCTTTTTCACTTGGTACTAAATGGCTATACTGGTGAAATGAGCATGGGCCAAGGACTGCACCTGTGTCCCACAAACTCTCTTCTAATGGAAAGAGAGGCATCGCTGGTTCTTGCTCACAGAGTGGAAAGAGACCCAGCATGAGCTTGGCTTTCTTTTCTGTCTCTGCTAGGGGCACAGAGAGTTGGGCAAGCAGTTTGAGGGAAGAAGTTAAAGGGCTCCCCCATGGCGAACCATGTGTGCTTCCAACACTTTCAACTCTTTCAGGGCAGGGCCAAGGGTTTGTGGGTCTCCCATCTTCAGGACAAATTTATAAGCCATCAGAGAAAGACTGAGGATGTCAGTAGGCTGGCGTCTAAGCACGGATGTTCACTTTGGCAACACCAAGGGGGTGACCTTGGCAAAGATGGCTTTGCAGAGGTCACACTGCAGCAGGTTAAGGAGGGAAATGGGAGGGGACTGGAGACACCTCTCAGGAAGTCTGGTTGTGGTTAGAGAGGAAAGAGCTACGGCCATAGCTGAAGGGAGAGGCAGAGCTACAGATGGGAGTTAGATGTTTGTCAGGATGGGAGAGATGCTTTATGTTTTCGAGTTAAAGAATTAATATTGTGAAAATGGCTATATTACTGAAAGTAACCTACAGATTCAATGCAATCCCCATCAAAATTCCAATGACATTCTTCACAGAACTCGAAAAAAACAATCCTAAACTTCATATGGAAGCACAAAAGACCCTGAATAGCCAAAGCAATCCTGAGCAGAAAGAGCAATGCTGGAGGTTTCTGACTTCAAATTATGCAACCGAGCCATAGTAACAATGAGCCATGGTACTAGCACAAAAACAGACATATAGAGCAATGGAATAGAATAGAAGACCCAGAAATAAACCCAAGTAGCCCTTGATTTTTGACAAAGGTGTCAAAAACATACATTGGAGAAAAGACAGCCTCTTCAACAAAAGGTGCTTGGGAAAACTGGCTATCCACATGGAGAAGACTGAAACTAGATCCCTTTTTCACCCTGTACAAAAAAACTAGCTCAAAATGGATCAAAGACCTTAATGTAAAACCTGAAACTTTGAAACTGCTGGAGGAAAACATAGGGAGCTGCCCCACGGATGTCAGCTTGAGAGGCCAGCGTGTTCTGAGGGCTGGCAGCCAAGGGCTTCTTCTCAGGCCCACCTCTGCCCAGAATAGCACCATCGCTGGGGGCGGGGGCGGGGCCCTCTTCATGGGATACTGCATCTATTTCCACCGCCAGCGGCACAGTGACCCCAACTTCAAGAACAGCCTTTGAGAAAGAGGAAAGAAACAGAAGCCAGCCAAGGAGAGAGCTGGGCTTTCCAAGTTAGCTGCCCTTAAAGAGGCGGAAACTGTTCAGAAAATCTTCCTTGAAGGAATTTAGCATGATGACGAGTTACTAACTCAAGGTGGACCAGCTGAATGCAGTTGCTGTGTGTGCACAGCTGCAACAATTGCTGTAAATCTAGCAGCAAACTCTTCCACCACCAGTGTTCCAGATGCTTCTTATGAAGCTAAGTGCTCAGAGGTTGGCTGAAGATGATGTGGAACCAGAAACAAACATCAACATAATAAAATCTTAGTTAAGATGATTTTTAAAGCTCTTGGAAATTGCCTCTCCTCCTCCTCCTTCTCCTTCTCCCCAGAACTCTCTGAATCCCTCCACCTCCTCTTCTCTTCCTCCTTCTCCCTTTCTCCTTTCTCAATCCTTCCTTCTCCTCCCCCTTTTCCTTCTCCTCCCCCAGAGCTCTCTGAATGCTTTCTCCTCCTTCTCCCTCACCCCTCCCCCTCAAAATCTTGGAAGTTGAGCAGCTCTGAGGGAATAAAGGCAAATATGCTTATAATGGACTGTCCTACACTGAAATCTACCAAAGTTAATGTTTGCTTTGTGCAGATCCATTTGTCTGTTTTATTTATTTTTCCCAGTGGAAAGTGTATTTTGACAGAGAGCTTTTCATTTTATAAATACACTATGAGTTACCAAAATATCATGGATTTCTTTTATTCCTTAAAGCATGCAATTACAATGTATACATAATAGAATATTAGATTTAAAGCACACAGTGATCAGTTTTAAAAGACAGAAAGTGTGAGAGATAGCCCAAGAATGCACTTTTTTGACATTAGTACAAAATTTACTACCAGTTTTGTACTGAGAAATTAATGAAATTTCCCTTTTTTCCTCTTTATTGGTAAATGTTGGTGAGGTACAGAGTAATATAGCATTTGTTTTTTCCATTGTGCAAATATTACATCACTTTTGGTTATACTTTTATCAACTACGAGGTTTATGGAAACTTTGGAGTAATATGTTGTTGTTGTTAGGTGCCATCGAGTCATATCCAACTCATAACGACCCTTATAGTGTTTCCAATGGCTGATTGTTTTGGGGATTGCCTTGCCCTGTCCTTCTCCCATTTTTGTGGTACTGGGAATCAAACTCGGGACCTCAGAGACTGTAGAGTGGCGCTGTACCAACTGAGCTTAATCCTAGCCTTGGACTAATATGTAGGAAAACTCATATGCATTTTTGGGTTATGTTTCCCTATCTCTTCCCCATGTACTCATGAAGTTGCATCACTTACGTTGAGATTATCCTCTCCTCCTCTATCCCTCTACATTGTTTCTCCTCCCCATCCCACCTTTCACAATTTTCACTTCCCTTTGCTAGTTCCCTCCCTCCTTCTTTCTACTCTTTATATTATCCCTTCTTCACTAAGTTTAATGGTGAAGAATGCACATTTTTAAGCTAGGACATTTTATTATAAATCAGAAAATTTGATAGAAAGCTGTTTGTGTTTGTGAACATTTAGCATTAAAATCATTGAGAGATCATTTATCTCCATTTACTCTCTTAATTGCAAGGTGTGCTGCTGTGCTGTATTAACGTACTTTACTCTCTCCCTGTGTATCAGTGTTGAAATGTTTCGTCTAAATCAGTGGGCTTAATGTGCTCTGAGCATTTACCTTCTTGTACTTTGAGTATATGTATTTGCAAATAGTTCCAGGGATTAGATCTTCATACACTCTAATCTTGTCATGTCAGCTTTGCCAGCTCATGTCTGCTCACCATCCTCATTTATAAAACAAGGGAATCAGTCTACTGACCTCTGAGGTGTCCCTTTCAGCCTCTAATTCATTCGGTTGTGCTTAGCATCTTCAGAGGCACCTGAGGAGTGTATTGGGGTGACCATAATTTTTGCATGCTTGCTTTAGTATTTCTGAATTGATCTTTTAAAAATGGTATAACTATCTTTTTGATTTTCATTGAAATTAAATAATTCTGTCACTATTCTGTAAATTAAGCTGAAATTTAACCTTTAAGGTAACTGGGATGAACTGCTTGTCAAAATGTTCTTTTTTTGCTTTTATCTTCAGTGCACTTCTTTAATCCTACCTCAGCTTGATTAAGTTATCTGGTGCAATGAGAGTAAGGAATAATCTTGTGAATCTGGCTGGTGGGACTTCTTATTCTGAAATAGTGTCATATTATGTGTAGACACAGACTATTTCAGAATTGAGAATAATGATCCTTGATATGTAATGGCAAGAAAACACAGGAAAAACACTTCAAGATATAGGTATGAACAAGGACTTTCCGAAAAGGACTCCAATAGCTCAGGGAACAATAGCAAGAATTGATGAAGGGGATTACATCCAATTAAAAAGCTTCTGTACAGGAAAGTGAAGATACAGCCTATAGAAAGGGAAAAAATATCTTTGCCAGCTATACATCTAACAGGAGAGTAATATCTAAAATATATAAAGAACTCAATAAACATAAGAAAAGCAAATCATCTATTTAAAAATGGGTAAAAGAATTAAACACAGTTCTCAAAAGAAGAAATAAGAATGGCCCATAAATATATTTAAAAATGTTCAACATTAGTCATCAGGGAAATGCAAATCAAAACTACATTGAGATTCCATCTCCCCCAGTCAGAATGGCTAGCATCAAGAAAACAAAGACGGGTGCATGCCTATAATCCCAGAAATTTGGGAGGCTGAGGCAGGAGGACTGATAATTTGTGGCCAGAGGCAGCCTAGCAATTTAGTGAGACCTTGTCTCAAACTAAAAAATAAAAAAGAATCTAGGAGTGCAGCTTGTGGTAGAGCACTTGCCTAGCATGTGTGAGACTCTGGGTTCAAGCCCCCAGTACTACAAACAGAAAGAAGGAAAGGAAGGAAGGAAGGAAGGAAGAGAGGGAGGGAGGGAGGGACGGAGGGAGGGAGAGAGGGAGGCAGAGAAAGAGAAAAATAAACAACAAATGCTGGTGAGGATGCAGGGCGAAAAGGAACCCCTATGTGTTGCTGATGGGCATGTGAGTTAGTGCATCCACTAGGGAAATCAGTATGGAGGTTACTCAAGAAACTAAAAACAGAACTACCATATGATCCAGCTATACCACTCTTGAGTATACACCAGAAGGAATGAATCTAAGCCAACATACCAAAGAGATGCCTGGATATCCATGTGGCACTATTATTGTGGCACTATTCACAATAGCCAAGCTGTGGAATAAGCCTAGATTCCTATTAACAGATGAATGGATAAAGAAAATATGGTATACATACACAATGGAAGTTTTACTCAGCCATGAAGAAGAATAAAATTGCAGGGCAAGTGGCTCACATCTGTAATCCTAATGACTTGGGAGGTAGAGGCAGGAAGATTGCAGGTTAAAGGCCAGAGGCAGCCTGTATAATTTAGTGAGATCCTGTCTCAACTTAAAAAATAAAAGAAATGGGCTAGGGGTGCAGCTTGATGGTACAGCACTTGCAAAGCATGCATGAAGCCCTGGGTTCAACCCCTAAGTACCCTCTCCCCCCAAAAAGAATAAAATTATGTCATTTGCAGGAAAATGGATAGAACTAGAGATGATCATGTTAGGTGAAATAAGCCAAACTCAGAAAGACAAATATCCCATTTTCTTTCCTATGTGAAATCTAGACTTTACGTATGACAGGAGCTACCATCTCATGTGGCCAGAGCCACATTGTCTGATGAGACTCAAAAGACTCCACATACTGGATTCCCAGAGGATATGCCTTTTGTTGCCCCAACTCAGGTTTTTTGTTTTGTTTTGTTTTGTTTTGTTTTGTTTTTTGGTTCTTTTGGATGGTCTCATCATAAAACTATTGTCCCTGGGTGGAGAAAGTCAATGTAAGGTTCCATACTACAGACTTCATGTTTGTGGAGTTGGAGGCATGGCAATGGTAGGGGTGGGGAGCCATGTTCATCCCTATACCCAGCAATGTGAACTTCAATTCTGTAAATTATGACTGTCACTTGAGTGGCCAAGAAAGAGATCTCAACATAAATAACTTTGCTCCTTGCCCTGAGCAGAAAACTCCTGTTCTGCAAGCTAGGCATTGAAGCCCTCAGGGGAAGAGGAGGGGTCTGGTGACTGAACCAAAGTTTGGGGCAGATGTCCAAGAAGACCGGCACAGGGCAGAGGTGGGGTAGTCAAGAGTCTGACAGAGGTGAGGGTGGAACCACCAGTGTTCAGCCATAGGGCAGGAACAGAAGTGTGAGGAGCTAGGCCTGGGAAGCCATAAATCCCCCCAGTCAGGTCCCAGAAGCAGGAGCAAGGTCCCAAATGCTCTGATAGTCTTAAGTCTGAGCGACAGAAGCTCATATGCACTCCATGCTCACCACACAGTGGGGTGCTCCAAACATTCCAAGGGAGCCCTGTGCCTGTAGGTGGTGCTTGTCTTTCATCTCCTGAGTGGCATGGGGGTCATGTCACATATTCTCTGAGATAAGCTTAAAGGGCTATAACAGCAGCCCTCCCACCCTGGCCACAGAAGGAATTCATAGAAGTGGATCTGTGCCATCCTCTGTGTCAGGAACAGGACTCAAAGACACAGATGGCACTTAGGAGGCCACACTAGCCCAGATCATCTGAAGGTACTGCCCAGGGGTGAGGAGCTGACCTGTCAGTGTGCATGACCTCCTACCAGGGACACCATTCCTTGTCATCCCAAGCATCATTTTCGCCTCCTCTCAGTGTCAGAGCCTTATCCAGTTTCTCCTAGCTGGATAAAGGTCATATGGCCACATCATCCAGGGTGTCTCTATCATGGCACTGAGAAAATCCCAGAGGTCACAAGGGCAATTCTAGGGCAGAGATGGGGGAGCAATTGACTGTTGCTCATATTAACCTCTGTGTAGTTGGGTGACATATCTTAGTTTTGTAGGTCTATAAAATGAAAGGTTCATGGGAGACCAGTGGTTTCCAAGGTCACACCTCACCGTTATTAAAATACCCAGGTTCCAACATGATAGACAAAAGTCTGCTTTTTCCATGGGAGATGTTTCAATGTTGACATGCAAAAGTAATAACCATGGGGTGCTTGCCTTGCCCCTGCAAGATGCTGGGCTCTATCCCTAGCATCACACACACACACAAAAAGTAAAGAAGAAGAAATATGCCAGGCGTGGTGGCGCACGCCTGTAATCCCAGCGGCTCGGGAGGCAGAGGCAGGAGGATCGCAAGTTTGAGACCAGAGGTAGTCTGCGTAACTTGGCGAGATCCTGTCTCAAAAAGTAAAAAAAAATGGGCTGAGGTGCAGCTCAGTGGTCCCGCTCTTGCACAGCACGCAGGCGCGAGGCCCTGCGTTCAACCCCCAGTACCGCAAAAAAAAAAAAAAAAAAATAGAAGAAGAAGAAATAAAGAAAAAACAAAGGATAGTCATGGCTATACATACACACTGTACTCCTCCAAGACTCCCTCCACACTCATCTCACTCCCTACTTAGATCAAGTGAGTCCTAAAGACCCTTCCTCCTGAGAGTCTAAGTACTGATGATGGCAGCTTGCACATGCTCCCTGCCTACTACACAGCAGGTACTTTATCAGAAGCACTTCATTTCATGCTCACAACCAGCCTATGAGCATAGGAAGGCACTGACCAAGGAGGCCGTGGAATCTCTGAGAGCTTAGGTAACTTGCCTAAAAATGCACAGTTTGGAACTGACCAAGTCTGGTTGAGAACCCACACAGCTGGGGAAGTCTTCATATTCTTTATCGAGTATTCCAGTTTTCTCTCCACCGAGTTTAAGCATTTCAAGAGGAGGGGAAAAAACCCTATAACATTTTCCTGATTACTCCCCCTCCAAGGCTAAATCTAGGGCGTTTCACTTGCTTAATCAAATTTCAATGGCACCAGTGCTCAGAAAAGCTAAGGCAGCTGCTACCTGAAGCCATCCAGCAGCAGTGACCCAGGCTGGCTTTGCTGTCAGTGTATTAGTCTTGTTTCTGTTCCTACCACAAAATATCCAAGGCTGAGTACTGTATAAAGAAAGAGGTTTTTTTGTTTTGTTTTGTTTTGGGTTTTTTTGCTTGCACTTTTGGAGGCTGAAAATTCAAGATTGGGTGGCCTCATCTGTTCCACCTCTTGTAAGAGCCTCCTTAGTTACATTATAATATGGTGGATGGCATCATGGTGGAAGTATCTGTGACAGGGATAGTTTACATGGTTAGACGGGAAGCCAGAGGGATTCAGAGGCCAGGCTTGCTCTTTTATAGAAACTCACTCTTGTGGGAAATAACGGGAGTCTCATGAGAACTACTTTAGCTCAGTTGGTAGAGTGCTGCTCTGCAGTCTCTGAGGTCCCGAGTTCGATTCCCAGCACCGCAAAATGGGAGAAGGACGTGGCAATCCACTCCCAAGGCAATCCTGAAACAGTCAGCCATTGAAAACCCTATGAGGGTCGCTATGAGTCGGATTCAACTCGACGGCACCTAACAACAACAACAACATGAGAACTACACTAATCCCTTGTGAGGACATGCCTCCAATGACCTAACTACCTTCTACTAGGTCTCACCTCTTAAAGGTTCCACCACCTCAACACTGCCACACTGAAGACCAAGCTTCCAGCACACTAACTCCACAGCAGTACCTAACACTTTTGCTTCAAAGTATTTGTAAACATACCACAGTAAGGCTTTACACTGTGCATTATTTTTTATTTTGATTTTTATGTTTTTTTTTTTTTTTGCAGTATTGGGGGTTGAACCCAAGGCCTTGCACATGCTAAGCAAGTGCTCTACCACTGAGACCACTCCCAGCTCCTTTTTTTATTTTACTTTTTTTTGAGACAGGGTCTCATTAAATTTCACAGGCTGCCTCTGGCTTTGAATCTGTGTTCTTACTGCTTCAGCCTCCCAAATCACTGGGATTACACACATGTGCCACAGCGCCTGGCTACACTGTGCATTATTTTACATCTTACAGGTCCTTTAAAACATCCTGGGTCATTTGCTCTGGACCACAGCCCTGCAAGGTTATTGTGGTTATTATCATCCTTACCTTGTAGATAAAGAAACTGAGGATACAAGGCACAAGAGTAATTTCTTCAAAGACCAATGTAAGAATCTGAGGTTGCATTCAAACGTGGGACTTCCTAAACTAATTCCACTGCATTTCTCCATTCCTTATGGCTGCCTCTTTACACAAAGGCACCTAATTTTGCACTGTTGTCTTTCAAGTGTGTTTGCTGGCTCAGGGAAATGATATGATTTGTCCTCTCAGTTTCACAGAATGATTTGCCAGCATAAGTGTTCTATATGTTAATGGTTTTTATTATTCTCCACACAAACAATATTATAACAACATTAATGGACATCTAAGGAAAACAAAAATTCACCAAGCCTGCCACCCACAATAAATCAAGTTTTGATTTCTCCACAATTTTCTTCCTATTCTTGACCATATACAGGTATACTTTTTACAGGCTTTGTATAGCTCAACACAGAAACAGTTTGAATTGTGCCTTTTTTATGTTATTTCTCCTCCTCCTTCTTCTCCTCCTCCTCCTTTTCCTTCTTCTTTTTTACAGTATTGGGAGTTGAACACAAGGCCTCACACATGCTAGGCAAGTGCCCTACCACTAAGCTATACCCAGAGCCCCGCTTTATCACTTTTATTTTGAGATAGGGTCTTGATAATTTGCACATGGCATCTCTGGCCTTGAACTTGAGATCCTCCTGTCTCAGCCTCCCAAGTAGCTGGGATAACAGACTTGTGCCATGGTGCCCAGTTCTTTTTTTTTTTTTTTTTTTTCTTTTGAGACAGGATCTTGCTATGTAGCCTAGGCTAGCCTGGAACTCTCAATCCTCCTGCCTCAGCCTCCTGAATGCTAGTATTACAGGTGTGAACCACTATGCCAGACTCATACATTATACTTTCTTATAAGCATTTTCCATGTTGCTCAATAATCTTCATAATTAATTCTTGCATGGCTCCACCATATTTCAGCCATTCCCCTGTAATTTGATGTTAGCATGGCCACTGTACTTTTTTACACCCTCTTTTTACTTCCTTCTAGTCCTGGCCCCAAGAAATGTGAGTGTGTCATAATTGGTCTCAACCTCCAGGGTTCCTACCTCTGCCTCCAAAACATCTGTCATTTGTAGGAGGCGAGAAGCACCAGAAAATATATTGTTTGGTACCCTAGAATTTTCACTTCTTCCATACCTTTTAATGAACTCATTAAGTCTGGTTAGGAAATATGTCTTTAAGAAGAAGGCCCCCAGGGGCATAGGGGTCAACTGAATTCCTTTTAAGTCTCTGGCATTTAGCTTTGTCATATTGATATTAAGGATGCACTTATGAAGATGAAAAGAAGAGGTCAACTGTAAAAATGCCTTGCAAATGCAATCAGATGATTCCCTCATTTTGTTTTGTTACAAAGAGAACTGTGGACTAATTTTCATCCTGAAGCCCAGGTCACCTTGCTCACAGCATTGGTGCATCTGCTTGGGGGGAGGGGGATGCAGGGAACCAGCATTATAACAGTTGTTTCTGTATCTGAAGCCTCCCTTGACACCTGGTTTAGGCTTAAATCCAAGAATCTTCTACTTTCTTGCTAGCTCAGGCATCCCCCGCTCTAGCTTCTGGACCCAATACAGAGCTGCCAATGAGTTCAATTATTCCAACAAGACAAATGTGTCATCAAACAGACATATGGTGGGACTTCTACCAAACTGGGCATTACAGTCTTTGTTGCTATAGAGATTTGCTCATCCTACCAGAATGGAGCCATGGTCTCCTTCCACCATACCCAGTCTCCAGGGTTGCTAACTCCTGCCAAAGATGCAAAGCTGCTGAGAAGCACATGGCCTGGAGCAATAGGGACAGGCTTGAGAGGCCAACAGACCCAGGCTTAAATTCTGGTTCTGCAACTTCCTCATTGTTAGACCATGAGGTAGCCCTCCCTCCGGTCTCAGTTTTCTTATCTGTAAGATAACATCAATAATCCCTGCCTACTGGTTGGTCTGAGGGTTACATGATGGATGAAAAGTGTTGGAATGTAATACGTGTTTGATGAATATCGGTTCTCTTTCCGTTCTCTGTGGGATAGTAGTTCAAATAAATGGCTCCTATATGCACAGCTACGCACATACTGGGTAGTGACAGTGTCACATATTACCTTCCATGTCACATACGGATTCACAGGGTGTCAGAGCTACACTTACTCAAGAGATGAAAAGGGCTTGAGAGCTGTTGAGAAACCAATTCCAGCTTATGAGCCTGGCAGACAAGGCTTTCTAGACTTCAATCAACCTGTGCTCTAAGGTCCTGCTGGGATTCCACATGCTGTGACTATCCTACTCCATTCCTACCAGCTCCTGCTATGCAGCTGGTTTTCTTCAACAGCTGCACCAGCTGCTGGGCTTGGCTTACCTGGCCACTCCCTGTGGTCTCTCAAATGTACAGGGCTCATTTCTGGCTTCAGCTTTGGGGCAAAGGCTCACAGTGTTTTCCCCCATCTGCAATCATCATCATTCTTTTTCACTTGAAAAGCAATTTCAACTTTCTAAAACTTTCCTAGCTAACTCATACTACATTGTCCACACCATCCTGCAAGTGAGTGAAGGATTCCTCTTAAGGATGCCTAGCTTGTCACATCCAAAGGATAGAGGTGGCCTAAGATTACCCTGAAGGTTCATGGGCAAGAGAGACTAGTCAAACAGTTCTCTCCCATCCTTTCAAGCTGTAGTCTTTGAAAAGCTCACATTTTACTAGGGAAGATAAGCATTCATTAACAGCTACAGAGCTGGGGGTGTAGCTCAGTGGTAGAGCTGCTCACCTAGCATGTGTGAGGCCCTGTTTTCTACCTCAAGCATTGGAATTTAAAAATAGCAATTACAAAAATGGCAATATCAGCACTGACAAAATTATGTAAAAGGTATCAAATTAGTACAAAGGAGGGAGTGATGAACTCTGTTAATTAATTTTGTATGGAGGAAGGAGATCAGTCAGGGCAGTTTTCAGAAGAGGTGACACTAGATGAAGATTTTGAAGAATGAGTAGGAAATTGCCAGAAGATGAGGGTTGGAAAATATACTCCAGGCATATCTTCCAGGCAGAAAACACATTTACCAAAGCATAGAAATGGTGAATGGGAGATTTTGGAGAACCACAAGTCATTCCGTATGGCTAGATCACCAAATCAAGGTGAGAAACGTCAGGTAAAGCTGGTGAGGCAGGTGGGACCCAATCATGGAAGGTCTCTAAGTTGTGCTAGGAAACACATACTTTGCCCTAGAAGCTGGTGTTTCCCACACTTCAGGCACCGTTTTTTCAGCTTCTCAACTTTTGCCATTTCCATGCAGCATATGTACAACTGTCTATTTAATCATTTTACTCAAAAAGATTCACTTTAAAATCACTTAACCTTGCCCTAATAAAAATATATGTGAAACCACGAGTATGATATACTAGCTATATTTTTCCCAATACACATTAAAATATATACAAAACTAAAAGGTAAAAAAGTTTTCTCTGTGCCACCTACAATGATTTTTTTTTTTTTTTTTTTTTTTGCAACTTGGGAGTTGAACCCAGGGCCTCACACATACTTTGCAAGTGCTCTATCACTGGGATGTATGCTCAGCTTAGTTTTTTTCTAAATTTGGAGACAGAGTCTTGCTAACTTGCATAGGCTGCCTCTGGTCTCAAACTCACCATCCACCTACCTCAGGCTCTCGAGTCGCTGGGATTACAGGTGTGTGCCACTGCACCCAGCTCATGCTGATTTCTTGGGCCCCCTAGGATCCACTCTCACACCTGGGGGGGCAGTCTTGGTCTCCATTCCCAAGTTAGCAAGGCTTGGGTTCATAGGAACAGTAGGCCAGGGAAGCTCACTCTGGTGGCTGTGTTGGGCATGACTAGGGGTAGGTCAAATGTGGAGGCCAGACAAGAGGACAGGAAAACAGGTAAAAACAGCCAAAGGTCGGAACTCAGACATTGGCATTGGGATAAGAGGAGGAGCAGCCATGTCTCAGAGGAAGCCTCAACAACAAATAACTGTTGAATGAATGGATGGATAAATGAGTAAAAATTCTAAGTGTGAGGTAAGGGAAAAAGAAGAGTGAAGGATAACTCCCAGGTTTCTAGTTTGGGTTCCTGGAAAGACAGTGGTGTCATCAAGAGCAGATGAAAGAGAGAAAGGGGAGCAAGACAAGAAAGTGTGGTACAAGATGTGTTTGACTGAGTGTGGGGTACCTGTGGGACATTCAGTTGGAGACAGAGCACTTGGCTGTGTTAGTTTGAGCAGCAGACAGAGGTCGGGAGGTCAAGCCTATGGAGTGATCTCCTCTAAGTGGCATAGACTGCTAAGAGAGAGGGTGCAGAGTGAGGAGACATAGGCCTGAGATAGAACTCTGAGAAAAAGACATTTGCATTTAAGGGCAAGTGAAGGAAAAGATGCTCTCTTCCTCCAGTAAAATTTTCATGCTCACCACAGAACTTCCCCTACCCACAGTCTCATCTCTCTGAGATCAGAAGCTGATTGTTTGCTGTGCTTGTCTCCCTCCTTGACTAAGCTCTGGGGGAGAGGGGTGAACATTGTCTTCTCTAAGTCAGCCCAGTGGGAATGAGTGTTCCCTCAGAATTTCTGAGACTTCCTAGAGCCATCGAGCAGAAGTCAGCAAGCATGGTGCTGGGAGAAGGTGAAGGCTAGGAGATGGAAGGAGCAGTGAGGGAGAAGTGGTAATGAGGCCACCTCCTCATGCTACCAGAGACTGTTCCAACAGTTACTGCCTCTAGGATGACGCTGGATTGAAGCTGACACTGAAAATACAAAGCAACTTTTTCTTCTTCTTCTTTTTTTTTTTTTTTTTGTTTTTTTGTTTTTTTGTGGTACTGGGGGTTGAACCCAGGGCCTTGCACTTGCATGCTTTGCAAGTGCTGTACCACTGAGCTGCACCCCCAGCCTTTTTTTTTACTTTTTGAGACAGGGTCTCACTAGATTATACAGACTGCCTTTGGTCTTGAACTTGTGATCCTCCTGCCTCTGCCTCTAGAGCCGCTGGGATTACAGGCATGCGCCACCACACCTAGTTTACAAAGCAACATCTAAGAAATGCAGCAGCAGCAAGTAACTGTCCCAAGCTGGAGCACCAGTAAGTATGTGGAAAGTTATCCTCAAGTTCCTGGACTAACTGGGCATGGTGGCACATGCCTCTAATCCCAGAGACTCAGGAGGCAGAGGCGGGAGGATTGAGAGTTTGAAACCAGAGGCAGCCTGCATAACTCAGCAAGATCCTGTCTCAAAATAAAAAACCAAAAAGGGGTGAGGTGTGGCTCAGTGGTGGTGCACTTTCCTAGCATGAACAAGGCCCTGTGTTCAACCTCTAGTACCACCAACAAAGAAAAGTTCCTGGACTAGGCTGTGCTGAGCATCTCTGGGTAACACCAGCAAGTCCTGACTGAGCTTCAGCTCCATGGCAGAGAAGCAGGGCACTATGTTTGACATGGTGGCTGGTCCATTTACCTACTAATGGTAGCCTTAGAAGAGTGTGCCCTCAGGAGATTCCAAACAAACTTTAACATCCAGAATCTTTGTCCTTGGTTCAGTCCATCACAAGAGCCCAAATTCAGCCCAAGCAGGAGGCCAAACAAAGCCCTGCCCAGACAGGTGGGCCCCAGCATATCCTGAATGACTTTCTTGTAGCTTCCCTCCCCCTGCAACTCCCCACTTCTAAGAAGGCCTCTAGGACTAGCTGACCTTGGACAGCTACCCTCAAGTTCATGGCTACCTGATTCCCCAGGAAGATGCAGAGGCAACCTTCTGGGCCTCAGTATGGCATGCTTTCAGCTAAGCACACTCCATATGTTGACTTCTTATGGTAAACTTGGCAAAAACTTTCCTCTCCTTCCCCTACTGGCCCAGATGGTAGATGAGAGCCTCCCAAACAGGCACAGAGGGAACTATGGGCTCCTCACAGATTTTGTGTGAGGGGGGCACTAAGAAGGAAGAAGAAGAGGCACCATCAAGAAAGAGGGCGGAGAGTTGGGGATGTAGCTCAGTGGTAGAGCGCTTGCCTAGCATGTGGAAGGCCTTGTGTCCCATCCTCAGGACTGCATGAAGGAAAGAAAAGAAAGAAAGAAAGGAAGGAAGGAAGGAAGAAAGAAAGAAAGAAAGAGAGAAAGAAAGGAAGAAAGAAAGGAAGAAAGAAAGAGAAAGGGAGTGTCCCTGACCCTAGTGCATGAGGACCAATCCCAATAGCAGTGGAAGGTGCCTCTGAGTGGCCAGAGGTATGTGATCCCCTCCGGGTAATTAGCTGGTGTGGGTGTGAATAGGACAAGAGAAGTTTCTTCCACATTGCTCCTGAGCTGCCTTGCAAAGGTAAGCTAGGAAAAGTTATCTCTAGACCCCAGTTTCTATGCTGGGAGCATCTAGGAAGAAGTTGCTGGGGGAAACTATGCCAGCACCTTTCAGTCTGAGTCTGGAGGGGTGCAAGGGGTAAGGCAGGGTACATTCAAGGGTAGGAGGGTAACAAACCCAAGGCTGGCCAATGCCCCTCTGGGTCCATGCAGAATGAGGAGATCTACCAGGGCTGGGGCAGGGAGGTGGGGGCAGGGCATTACACAGCAAGAAACAGATTTATCAGGATCTCTCCATGCATGCAGCTTCTGAGGAAGAGGCAGGAGAGGTGTAGGTGTACATGTGTGGGGAGGGGATGAGGGCTGGGGGGAGCTGAAGGTTTGAATAACAAAGGAGACTCTGAAAGGATAAGCCGTGCATGGTTCCAAGACTCTGACTACTGGATCCAGGGAGAAAGCATAGTCCTAGCAATAAACTTCAGTCACTGGCACGTTGCTCACTTCTCTGACACTCCAGCCACCCTCCAGAGACTACATGGGGAGCCAGCCCCAGCCAGCTCAGAGTTATGCAATTCCGCTTGGTACTACGAGCTAGAGAGCTAGGAGTTCACCGGCATCTCCCTCAGGCTTTCTCCCCGCCCCCTGCCAGCCCCTGCAAGCCACACCAAGGGTCAGGGGCCCTGGGAGCTGGAGAGGCCCTGGCTGGAGGAGCCCCGGAAAAAGGAGGGAAGGGAAGAGAGTACCTGTTGCTGAATGCATCCTGCTTTGGCTCTTACTCCTTGGTTGCTTGTGGTGAGAGTTGCCCATCATTCTGTTCTGGACTGGCAGCCACCCGTGGCCGCCAACGCCGTTGCCGCTGCCGCCACCACCTCCTCCTCTTCCTCCTCCTCCTCCTCCTCCCCCTCCTCTGCCTGCGCTCCTCCCCAGGTGCTTACATCACCTCGGCTTTGCCTTTCACACACATGGCTCTCCCGAATCCTACTTGTGCCCCTAGGCCAGTATTGTCCAGATCTGACCCTCTTACTCTGGACTGGAGCCTGCTAGGAGCTTCTCTCAGAGTCAGTCTCTCTCTCTCTCTCTCTCTCTCTCTCTCTCTCTCTCTCTCTCTCTCTCTCTTTCCGTCCCTCCTCCTCCCGTTCCCCTCCCCCTTGCTCAGTGCAAGGAACTCCAGCGAGCCCTGAGACCAGCCCTCACCTCATCTGCATGTGCACGTGGGGCCAGCCCCGGCGCCCTCCAGGACCCTGTTCTCCCCTCACTGTCCCTGGCTGCC
Organism: Pedetes capensis; assembly: GCA_007922755.1. Taxonomy (NCBI): domain Eukaryota; kingdom Metazoa; phylum Chordata; class Mammalia; order Rodentia; family Pedetidae; genus Pedetes; species Pedetes capensis. The sequence goes on from VMDO01001737.1 coordinate 118,887, forward strand.
TCTGCTCTCAGCGCTGTCATTCCTGCTGCTGCCTGGCTCGCTTGCTCGCTCTGCAGAAGCTTGCAGGAGCCAGGGGCCAATAACAGAGCCTAATCCGGGAGTGTGGCAGGGACCAGTGAAGGAATGTGCTACCCAGGAATTCTATGTGACACAGCTCCCTGTTCCACTGGAGGACGGATCCAGTTCTGTAAGTGACAGCTGTCCATGGGTTCTGGGCTCTAGTCCTGAGAGACACCCGATGAGATCTGGACAGAGCCCGAGGCTGCCAGATGCCTGTGGCATGCCCAGGGCGGCCCCCAGGCACCAGGCATACCTGCTTCTTCCTCAGACACACCTGGAGCCTCACTCTACTCTCCCCTCCCTCTCCTGCTTTGCCTTCCCAGGCGAGGGCAGTGCCGGCAGCCCAGCGATTCACTGACTGGAACCGGGACCCTTTGCAGCCAATGAGAGGGCTCCTTTCATGTCCCACGGAAAATCCATGCGCCCGCCGCATGCGCGCGCTCTCACACACACATACACACAGACGCAGCCGCTAGCCACGCGTGCTGCAGCCCTGTGGGGTAAATGACATGGGGCAGGGGATGCTGGTTTAGCAGCCTGTTCCAGCCCCCACACCCTGGCAGTAAGCAATGGCCATGGCTCTCGAAACCAACTCTGCCAGAGCTAGACAGCCTTGGGTGACTTCACTTAGGTGAGCCGTGGGGCTGCTGAGTGCTGATGTCGTCAGACTCACGGGGATAGGGGCCTGTTTGTCATAGCCTAAGATTTTTTCCTGTCCGTATTTATAATCTTGAACCAAAAGGTCCTAGATAAAAGGAAGGGGACCAAATGTTCCCCAGACTTAAGATATTCACTTCAAACTTAGAGCGACAGAGAAAGGCAGAACCATCATGAGATGATTCTAAAATGTGTGGGCATCCTGAAAGTAAAAATAAAATCAAAGTCAGTTGGGCTGTGCACATGGAACCCTGGATCATATTCCCAATGAGGTGATGAAGCTTGAATAGGAAAGAGCAGGTTTGGAAAGCATTTGGGGAGTAAGGAGATGGGCAGGTGGAGATGAAGAAGGGTCACAAACTGGACGCACCTGTATACTCAGTGCCCAGGTCAAGTTGAACACGACCAGGACTACAGAAGCCTTCCTCAAAGCCCTCCTCCCCCTTTTGCAGTGCTAGGGATGGAATTCATGGCCTGTGTGTGCAAGGTGGGTGTTCTATTACTGAGCTACATCCTCAGCCCCTCAAAACATTTTTCAAAGCTGTCATTTCAGATCTTCCTTGCAACAGCTCTGTCAGACAGATATGAGTTGGATTCACTATACAGGTACCAAAAAAGAGGCTAAGAGAGGGAGATGCAGTTTGGCCAATTCTCTACTGGCTCAAGTTGTTCCCAGAGGAGAACATCCCCTCTATCTCATTGTTCCTCTCAATCCTCATCTCATATGGGGTGCCTACACTCCAGTCCCACATACTTATCTCCTCCTTTCTGTAAGCCCTACTACAGCCCTACTTCCCCTCATTTGACCCCTGGAGCTTCCCTACCCCATGGCCAGAGTCAGTAAATGCTTAGCAACTTTTCTCAGTAGGCCTCCCTGCTCTGTTTGCCTTTGAAGGTCACACACTCCTTGAACAAATGAACCCAGTTAGTACCTGAGGCAGCCAGTATTTGGACCTACTTTGGATCTTGGATGTCCCCCAAAGGCTCAGGTGTTAGAGACTTGGTCCCCAAGGTGGCACTGTTGGGAGGTGGTAGAACCTTTGGGAGGTGCTTTGGGAGGTGGGGCCTAGTAGGAGGGCCTTAGGCCATTGGAATCATCCCCTTGTAGGAAACTATGGGATCCTGGTTTCTTCCTCTTTTTCTTTTGCTTCCTGGCCATAAGGTGAGCAGTTTTCTCCACCACATGTTTCCTCCATGATATGCTGTCTCATCACAGGCCCAAAGGCAATGGGGCCACTCAGTCATGGGCTAGACCCTCCAACATTGTTAGCCAGAATAAACCATTCCTCTTTATAAGTTAATTGTTTCAGGTATTTTGTCATAGTGATGGAAAGCTAACACAGGACCCCTGTCTATCCACTTCCGACTTCAGTACTTTCTGTACCATAGCCTTATCATCTAAAGTAGAAAGAGAATGCTTTGAGACATTGTTAGCACTTTCCCCTTCTCTCACCCATTAATTGAGCTCTGTAAATGTTTCTTTAGAACTATATCAAATCTGAGCCCTTCTCAGCATCACTGCCACTTCTCTCACCCTGGTCCCAGCCATCCTCATCCCTCTCCTGGACTACTGCAATGAATGTCTTCTTCTTTTTTTTTTCAATTTTAAATGTTTTGTTTTTATTACCTAGGCAGCAAATATACTTCATTATAAAACCAAAGAATACAAGAGATAACATGAATAGAAAACATGAATGTCTTCTTCACTGGGCTCTCTGCTTCCACTCCTGAATCTTATACTCTGTTCATCACACAACAGCCAGATACAAACCAAATCATATCACTCCATTACTTACAACCTTCCACTGATCTGTTGCCAGAAGTGTCAAGTCTATGCTCTCTAGTCTGTACTCAGAACTGGCACTACATTACTGCCTTGCCTTTTCTCTATTTCCCAAAACAAATCTCTTTTCCCATTCGGTCTGAGTTACTCATTTCTATTCCTTACCTTGGCCTTGTGATTCATCACTCTGTGGTAAAACAACTAGGGAAAGGCTTTGAGAAACCTGGATTCAAATCCTCATTCGACAATTTCTACCTGTGTAACCTTTGTACAAGTTATGTAACCTCCTCAGCCTTGATTCCTTGATTTTCCTCATCTGTATTCTGGGAAGGGGATTTTAAAAAACCACCTGGGTTCAATTCCCTAGCACTGGGGGGGGGGGCAGGGAGAAAGAGAGAGAGAGAGAGAGAAAGAGAGAGAGACTATAAAGTGCTTCCTTTAAGTGAAAAGGCAAAAAATTCTCAACTTAATAAAGAAAGGGAAAAAATGTACACTCAGATTGCTAAAATCTATGGTAAGAACAAATCCATTCCTGGGTGCAGTGGTACGTGCCTGCAATCCCAATGACACAAGAGGCAGAGGCAAGAGGATCACAAGTTCAAGGTGAGAAGCAGCCTGTGCAATTTACTGAGACCCCGTCTCAAAATTAAAAGTAAAAAATAGGCTGGAAGTGTAGCCCAGTGGCAGAGCACTTGCAAAGTATGTGCAAGGCCCTGAGTTCAACCTCCAAGTACTGGAAAAAAATAAGAAAAAGAAAAGAAAAAAGAAAAAAAGAAAGAGAGAAGACAGATCCATTAATGAAACTGTGAATAAGGAAGAAGAAATTCATGCAAAATGAATTAAATTTGTGGGCAGTAGATATGAACAGAAAACATGCTCCATTTACTAGTGATGTATGGCACCAGAAAGCATTGGGCCTATGTATGAAAACTTCAACAAGGGATCCCCTGAAACAAGTGACAACAAGTGACATCAAGTCACTACTGCAAGTAAGGCATGGTTAGACACATTTAGGAGTAGGTTTGGACTGAAAGGTATAAAAATTGCTGTAGCGGCTGTGTCTGCTGGTGAAGAAGCTGCTGCCCCATCTCTGGCAGTGTTGAAGAAGTTGAGCGAATGGGAGAATGAATACTAACCAAAGAAAGTCTCTTTTTTATCTAGTGCTGGGGACCAAACAGAAGGCTTTTTGCATGCTAGGCAAGTGTTCTACCATTGAGCTACACCCTCAGCCCTCTGCAATTCAACTGCAATGAAGGTAGGCACTTCTGGAAAAAGATGTGCAATAAAACCTACATTCATAAAAGTGCAAAGGAATCACCAGGGCATAAAAGATGGAGACAACAACTTCTGATTACAATATTCTTCCAAAAGGTTTCAAAGGTCCCCGACCACCAACGTCATCTACTCCTGACATCCAGTCATTCACATTGTCATGGCTTCATGATCTAGAATCACACAAAGCAGACTGTCCTCCTCCTACAAGGTCATTACCAGCCTAATGCTATGTCATAATGCCTACATTATTCACTTCACTTCATCTCATCATGTGAGATTTATGTCATCTCACATCACCATCACAAGAGTGAGTACAGTATAATATATACTGTGAGAAAGAGACAGAGACCCTACATTCACATAACTTTTGTTACAGTATATTATAATTGTTCTATTTTGTTATTATTGTTGTTAATCTCTTACTGTGCATAATTTATAAATTGAATCATATCATAAGCATGTATGTCTACAGCTGTACCACCCTGGTGTCTGATCTCATCAGCTCTCAGAAGCGAAGCAGGGTCAGGCCTAGTTAGTCCTTGGATGGGTGACTGCCTGGGAATAGTGGGTGCTGTAGGCTTGGGAGAAAGACCTGGAAGCCCATTCCCAAAACAATCAGCCACTGAAAACTCTATGGATAATAGGGAAGCACTATCCCATATAGTGCCGGGCATGGCACAGTGTTGGGTAGTATTTTGTTCTGTTGTACATGGGATCACTATGAGTCCGACCAACTTGACTGCACCTAACAACAGCAACAACATAAGCGTGTATATATTTATACTATACTATACTACTATATTTATACTATATACTATACTATACTATATATATACTATATATACTATATACTATACTATACTATATATATTTATACTATATACTATACTATACTATATATATTTATACTATACTATACTACTATATTTATACTATATACTATACTATACTATATTTATACTATATTTATACTATACTATATTTATACTATACTAAAAACATACTATATACAGGGTTCTGTACTATCTGTGGTTTCAAGTATCCACTGGGAGTCTTGGAAGGCATTCCCCTGGATAAGAGGGCACCATTGTGTTGTGAGATTTCCATGAGACAATACTAGGCACATAGTAGATGATGCTAGAAAATGCTTCCTATCACTTCCTCTCACTTCTCACTGCCTTTCTCTACTATTTCCTCGAGCTCAAATGCCATCATCTCCTGAAAGCCCTCTCTGTCCCCATCCCAAATCCCATCCCCCAGTCTGCAGGGTAACCCCATCCTCTGAGCCTTCAGCTCTGGCTGTCTGAGCCACTCACTTGTCCTTAAGCATAGATGCCCTGGAACCATTAGAAATCTTCCATGTGTTCATGAACTTTCCTGGGCGCAGCAGTTTGTGAGTTCTTTGAGAGGTGGGTGAGAGTTTTATTGTTTGAGGCTGGGATTTGCACAGGATCGGGTACAGAGGATGGCTCAGTGAGTATTTGCCAAGGACAGATGGTGGGCCAAGCTACTCTGTCCTGCAAACCTTCCCTCCTCCTCTTCCTTCTACCTCTCCTTTGCTTCCTGATGACCCCTCTGAAAGGTCTACATACTTGCTCCTTGGGCCCTCACCTACCCTCCCAGGAGTCTTCTCACCTCTTCCTGCTAATCAGGGAGGACATCCAGGGCTGATGGCAGCTGTTTTGATGGGTCCAGTGTTGCAAGGTGGCTACCTGTGGAAAGGGGCTAGATAGGTCAGCCACCCTTGTCACTGTGCACTGTGCTTAGAGAGGGCGGTGCAGTGGCTTTAGAAGGACTCTGGCCCCCTGCCCCAGCTCCATGCTATCTTCATATGGAGTTTGGGAAGAAAACATCTTCTTTCTGACATGTGTTGCAGCTGAACCTGTCCAGGAGCAGCCAGGTCTGAAGAGGAGAAAGGCCAGACCTCACCATTTGGCCAGTGCCCCACCCTACTTAGCACCTTAGATCCACAAGCAGAAGAGACAGAGAAGTCTGATGCTTGAAAGAAGCAACTCTGGGATCCAGTTCCCAATGTGAAAGAGCTCAGGGTTTATTGTCATCACCTCACTAGGCCATATTTGTCTGTACTCAACAATGTGAAAGGGAAGGACAGAAATGGTGTGCGTGTGGGGGTCAGTACTATCTTCAGACTGCCACCTGGAGCCCAAGAGCTGGGGCGAGAACCAGCTTGTCATTTTAGTCATGCTCTCACTTACTCCTCACAACCACCAGGCTCATTGGGCTCCAATTCGAAGATGAGGAAATACAGATTGGGTAAAGACGTGGAGCTAGGAAGTGGCATGGCTCTGACTTGAACCCAAGTTAGGACAATTCTAACCTCAATTCTTTGTCACTCTGGTGTCCCCATCTGCCATGACCTATACATGTTCTATCCTGGTGTGAGGATTTCCAGGTACAAGTCCCATAAGGAAGAGCCAATTCCAAGACATATTTCTGACTGTGCCTCCATCAAGCCACAGCCTACCAGAAGACCACCTTTGGCAGTGGTCATGAGTCATATACAAACTCACTCAGCCCTGGTTCTGGAGATGCTGTCTAATTTCACTGCAGTCACAGTCTCTCAAGCCTGAAGCATCCACTTCTCTTCCAACCCCAAGGAAATCTCTCTTTTCTACTCCTTCTGCCTGGAACATTTTTCCTTCCACTTCCATCTTGGCTGTGAAAAGTTATATACTTAAGATCCAGTTCAAATGTCTTTTCTTCCATGATACTTTCTTGGATTCTTGAAGCCAGAATGGAACTCACCTCTGCATGGCTATATCCGCTCCACAGATTTCAGGTCCAGTGCAGATGCTCCCTGGTCTGGCTCAAAGCCTTTTCTGACCTTCCCAAATGGAAACAGCCTCACTTCACACTAATTTCCACAGTTCAATGTCCTCTAAAATGTGGCACACATTTTACTTGTGGTATGAGCTGATAGTAGGAGGGAGGATTTTAGAAATATATGGATGGTCTTTGTAGATTTAATAGTTATATATTTATTCTAATGTATATTAGACTCTAATAATAATTAGAAGATAAAATAAAGTACATGAAAAGTATAATTTCTTGAATAGTTGAGGCATAAATGAATTAGTTGATTTAAAGAAAAATAACTTGGTACCTGTAAATTGGATTAAATTACTCACAGGACTGTTGGAGGGAATATCTGCAATGATGGCTAAAACCTGCTTTGAGGAGGGCTTCTGTAGTTCTGGTCGTGATCAACTTCTTGACCTGGGGAGTGAGTGAGTATATGGATGTGTAGTTTGTGATCATTCATCAACGTATGCACTTTTTGGTGTGCATGTTAATTGCCCATACAAGTATGTTGTTGTTGTTGTTAGGTGCCCTCGAGTCGGTATCCGACTCATAGTGACCCTCATAGGGTTTTCAATGGCAGACTGCTTCGGGATTGCCTTGGGAGTGGATTGCCAGGTCCTTCTCCCATTTTTGCGGTGCTGGGAATTGAACTCAGGACCTCAGAGACTGCAGCGCAGCACTTTACCAACTGAGCTAAATCCCAGCCCCCATACAAGTATATTTTTTTAAAAAGTGCCTGAAACCTAGTAGCCCTCACTCAAGTGAAATAGAACACTTTGTAATTGAGGTCAAAGTTACCAGAAGGGTAGTGATATCATTAATATCCAAGGACAGGATGGGATGAGCTTGGGGGAGGTGGGAGGCTGTATAATTGTAATTTGGGACATATTTTCTCTTTTGATTCCTGTCCCAGTAAGCCAGAGTGCCTTCTAAGAGCTGATGCTATGAGTAACAGATCAAGGCCAAGACCAAGGAGGCAGAATCAACTGACACCAAGATCACAAATAAGCATTCATCCCAGAGGCTTAGCAGATCAGCAGACAGAGGGAAAGGAGTATCAGCTGGGTGCTTCATGACCTTGGGTGGGCCAGAACCTCTCCCAGCCCCATTTGGTTTCTATCTGGGCAGTGGAACATATGTACCCAGTTGCTCCCTGAGGATGATCTCAGCTCAGATACTCAGAGAGGGTTGTCCTATGCATTGATAGTAGCCAACAAGTACACACTTGGATGACCTGAGCACTCACTCTGTTCCAGGCAGAAGACAAGAATGATAAACATCATCCCCTATCCTCAGGGGACTCCCAGGCTTCAGTCTTCCCTATACCCTCACCCATAGGGACAGACCAGAACCAAAGTCTAGAGAAGAAGGTTCTCTAGAGACTTGCAAAGGAAACCCTCCTGGGTGGGAAATGCAAATGCCTACAAAGCCCAAGAAGAGCAGAGTCATTTGTAAAGAAGGTCAGGGTAAGTAACAGAGAGTTGGGGATACCTGGAGCAACTTTGCTGTTACCCCCACTTAGTTCCCAAATCACTCAACCTGCAGTCTGGGAAACCTCTCTCCTGGCCCAATTCAACCTATCTGCAGTCCACATTCTGCCAACAGTCTGCTTGTTTGCTTCCCACCAGCTGTGTTCTCCAAGTATTTTTGAGTATTTTGAGCCTATATTCATATATATATATATATGTAATATGTGCTAATTGGTTTCATAAATTATAAAATATAGACAAACATGGAAGTTAAGATATGAAAATGAGTGTTAATAGGTGTTCTAATATTTTCTTCTTGCATGCCAATAGGTTGACCTGGGGAGTCGTGCTTTGGAGGCTGCAGGTCTAACAAAGAACCACCTGCCTTACAGTCAGATGATGAAAGAAGGCAAAAGAAAGGAATAAACATAGCTGTGCTCTCTTATCTTTCTTGGTTCTCAATGATCCACCTGCTTCATTCACCCATTTGTTCATTTAGTCCATGAGTTTATGAAGCCTATTGTATTTGGGCACTGTGCTGGGCACTGGGGGATAGAGAGATGAATAAGGCAGACATACAGAGTTTATGGTCCAATCAGAGGAGACAGTAACCAAATATGCAAATAAGGCAGAGCTAGCTTGTGAGCAGCCCTCTGAAGGAAATCAGCATGGAGGTAGGCCAGCCGGATAAGGTGGGTTTGGAAGCCAGTGTGGATGAGTGGTCGAAGAAGGTCTCCCTCAGCTAAGAACTAAGCACAAGAAGGAACCAGCAGAGGGAACAGAAAATGCCAAGTCTATGAGGTGAGAAGGATGTTGATGTCTTTGAGAAATGGAAAGGAAACCAGCATGCCTAGGGTGGAGGAGGTGAGAGGGAAAGAAGTATATTTTATTTGAAGTGCAATGGGAAGCCATTAGAGTTGAAAGTGACCAGATGTGATTTTGGATTGGGGTTGAACCCAATGCCTCATGCATGCCAGGCAAGTGCTCTACCACTGAGTTACAGCCTCATCCCCGGGGTGTGATTGAACTGTCTGAAAGAGCACCATGTCTGCTGTATGGATGATGGGCTGGAGGGGTCCTGCAGAAATGGAGGAGTCAGTAGGCTATTGTACTGGTGTGATGATTCAAGATCTGGGCAAAAGAAACAAACAGAAGCAGGCAAACACAAGATGTATTTAAACCTTGGAATAATCCTGCCATCACACACATGCAAGGCCTGTATTATTATTTCCATGACACATACGAGGAAACTGAGGCCAGGGAAGTTCAATAACTTGCCCAAGATCACACAGCTTGAGAGTGATGAGAGCAGGATTCACTCAGAGCTGCCTGGCTTCCTTCCTAGCCCACTCAGAATTCAAATTCTATTTCTTGACCTGGGGAATTATTCACCAGGACACTACAGGGTCTTTCTATTTCAATCCTGGAAACCCCTGGGCATTTCAAACAAAGGAAAAGGGATGGAGGACTATTTGACCCAGCAATCAGCCAAGGGTATATAAGTGATTAGAACAGTGCATTCCTCCTGTTTTCATAAACACGTTGAACTCTAAGTAAGGGAAAAACCATTCTTTCCTTTGAAGGGGGAGTGGACAGGAGGAGGGTGGTGATGGTATATTTGGAAACAGAAAAAGAAAAAGCTGCCAACTTGTGCCTTCAAGGAAAGCCCACGGGCACAGGCCAAGACAGGAGGAGTGACTTGCCAAATCCCTCCTCACAGCCCCCACAGTTATTCATATAGAAAAGGCAGAACTGTCTCTGCCAAAGACACGAAGTCCTTTACAGAGCACTTTGTTAGCAAAGCCTAGCATCCCTGTCACTATGCAAAGCACGCTGGAATGTTGCCGTGGCAACAGGCAGCTGGCCCCAGAATCAGCTTGAGGCCTGCCTTGGCAGACAGGCCAGCCTGTAGAGGCATCTGCTGGAAGCAAGCAGGGAGGGGGCTGGGTTTGTGTCTGCTGACGAGGAGCCCTGGGTTCCCTTCCAGGTCACCAGGTTCCAAAGCCTGTGTCTTTGGGGAAAACACTCTGAAATGTCCAACTTCCACAAACACAGTACCCCAGATTGGCATCGCCTGGCCCCTTTTCCTAGTTCTCCCCAGGGATATTCCCCCTGTTTACCCTTCCCTCCTTTCTCTTCCTTCCTTCCTTCCTTCCTTCTTTTTCTTCTTTTCTTTCCTTTTATTTTTTCTCTTCCCTTCCCTTTCCTTCCCTTCCCTTCCCTTCTTCCTCTCCTCTCCGCTCTTCTCTCCTCACCTTTCTTTTCTTTTCCTTTTTGTGCAATGTTGAGGATCAAGCACAGGGCTTTACTCATTCCTAACAAGTGCTCCTCCACGAGCTACATACCTAACTCCTTCTCCTCCTTCCATTTTTGAGTGGCTGGATAATGAGCAAAATTAGAAACATCCAACCACTATCAAACAAAACTCCCTTACATAATACTTGCAGGAAGAAACCAAAGCCCAGAGAAGGAAAGTGACTTGCTGAAGGTTGCACAGCCTTAGTGGTGCCTGGGTCAGAGCACAGCTCCCTTGACTTCTAACGTAGTATGAGTTCCACCAAATCACATTTTTTTTCCGTGGGTGCAGGGGAGGGAAGAAAGTGAATCTGATGGAGAGCCTCTATGTACCTAAGCCCTGCTGGATTCTTTTGTATCCCTCATAGCTCACCTGCCCCACAAACCTGCAAGGGAACTATTATTATCCCTATTTCACTCCTTAGGAAACTGAATCTCAGAGAGGTTAAAGAATTGGCTCAAGGCCACACAGCTAAATGGTGCTGGTGTTAGACTCACCACATGACTGTGTTTCTAATGTCAAATGCACTTCTTTCCCCTCAATGTGAAGGAGACACACAATTACAAGAGATATTTGATGCTGTCCCTACTCTGCCATTTATGGCAAGAAGGTGTTCTGCAACAGACCAACAAGCTGCTATTCAGTGAAGACCAGCAAGCACTGGTATGACTCTGGGCCCAGTCTCTTCATCGCTAAAGTGACCTTAATGCTAGTTTGGAGTGCCTGGAGGAATGAAAAGAGAATGCCTATGAAGTGCATGGGCTGGGATTTAGCTCAACTGGTAGAGCACCGCGCTGCAGTCCCTGAGGTCCCGAGTTCAATTCCCAGCACCACAGAAATGGGAGAAGGGCCTGGCAATCCACTCCCAAGGCAATCCCGAAACAGTCAGCCATTGAAAACCCTATGAGGGTCCCTATGAGTCGGATACCGACTCGAGGGCACCTAACAACAACAACAACAATGAAGTGCATAGAGCAATGTCTAGTGCATAGCAAGTGCTCAGTAAATGTTAGTTACATTTAAGATTATTCCCTTTAGGCATCAGCTCCAATTCTGCAACCTCAAGGGCTACAGCCCTCATTTGATGCCATTCAATTTTATTCTGGAGCCATCCATACCCATCCTTTGCCAGTTGCCAGCACCTAGAGTTGTATTTCTTCTATCAGAAGTAGTGTAATGCATCAAAAAAGGTGATAAAAGCTGCTTGTGCTGGTGCATGCCTGTAATCTGAGCACTCAGAAAGCTGAAGCTGGAGGATTGTGAGTTGGAGGCCAGCCTGGGCTACACAGTGAGATCTTGTCTCAAAAAAAAGAGAAAGAAAGAAAAAGAGAGAGAGAGAGAGAGGAAGAAAGAAGAAAGGAAGGAAGGAAAGGAGGGAGGGAGGGAGGAAGGAAGGGAGAGAGAAAGAAAGAAGAAAGGAAGGAAGGAAGGAAAGAAGGGAGAAAAAAATCAAGCCACACAGAACTAGTTCATTTAGGAGAGGATGTTGAGTCAGGGTCTCACTGCATAGCCCAGGCTGGCCTCAAATGTGCTATGTAAATCCAGGCTGGACTGGAATTCCTAGTCCTCCTGCCTCGATTAGAGGCTGGGATTAGAGGCATGTGCCACTATGCCCAGCAGAACTAGTTCTCAAAAAATGAAGTGACATGGGGCTGGGCGTGTAGCTCAGTGGTAGAGTACTTATCTAGCATGTGTGAGGCTCTGGGTTCCATGTCCAGCACTGGGGGGAAATTTTTCAACTTTAAAAACTAACAATAAAGTGACATTTGCCAGTAAAATGAGTGTTGGAGAGATGATATTCTAGGCAGAAGATATTTTGAGCAAGAGCATAAAGGTATGAAGGTCCCTGGTATCTAGGGAGTAGTGAAGTGATCTGGTATAGCCAGGTAGAAGATGAGGCAGGTAGGACTAGGCTATGAAGACCTTAAATGCCATGAGAAGGGGTGTGGATTTTATCTTCAAGGGAGTGACCTGAAAATCTACATGGCTGCAATGTGGAACATTGACAGAGAGGGGCTGAGAGAGCAAGTCAGGAGGCTGGGAAGGGGCTGGTGAGAAGCCAGGAGGACTGCCTGGAGGGGAATGGGGCACAGCTGCAGAGGAAGGACAGACCTCAGTGGCCATGTAGAGCTAGAACTGATGCTGTCTGTCCCCAAGGTAGGGAGCTCTGGAAGAGAAGCAATGTGGGTACTGGGAGGACAGAGCTCAGCTTGAATACAGGGTGCAAGTCCAGGAGGTGGTGCAGATATGCGATTGGAAGCTCAGAGGAGGTCAGAGCTGGACAGATAAATGGTACCATCACCAGCTCTTGAGGGTATGTGTGAAACCTGAGGGCAGAGGAGAAGGTCAGCTTCTAGTGGGAAGAATGGGAAAAAGGGGGAGCGTGGAGGTTGAAGATTTGGGTTATGACTTTTTATGTCTCTGCCTTGCTCTGAGATGGCAGCCTTTCCGATGTACTAGTCCAACGTTTATGAAGTTCCTGACACGCCACCCACCAAGGCACTCCTGTGATGTTTGGCTAGAGATGGTGTGCATGTGCTAACAAGCCAGGCCATGGAGCAACCCGGACATCTTGGATTTTCTGGCAGAAGGACTTGAGAATCCAATAGGTCATAAAGAATTAAGGGGCAGGCAGAGAAAGTCTTAAATATTGAGAAACTGTCAAGCCCCTAGTGACAGAAATGCATTTTCTAAAATTCAGATTTTCACTTGAAAGTTCAAATTTTATCTCTGGTAACAAATACCATCAGCTGTTTTCTTTGAAGTGACAGGCTCACTTCGTTCATCTTGGAGGAAAATGCCTGCCAAATGCCCAAGTCTGACTAACCACAGTCATTCTTTAAACTACAAATGATGCTCCAGGGAAAAGAGGCCTGGTGAGTTCACACCTCTAACAACCTCATGGTGCTTCTTTTGAGGCGACTGACCATGATGGTCAGCAGCAGTGCTGTCTGTGTTCTTCCCTCTCCTCACACAGGATATTAAAAAGACATGAGCTCAGTGGTCAAGATTTAATAAAATTAACAATTTTCACTGCTTTATCAAAGCTACTCTTCAATAAGGCTGGCGGCTTTTAAATTTTTCTCCTATGAGAGTGTGTGGTCGTGAAGAATACAATGACTCTGAGTACAGGCATAGTTTCCACCCTTATAGACCTGCCAGTCTGTGTGTGTGTGTGTGTGTGTGTACATTAAATAAGCACACAAATACAGCTATAATTGAGCCATGATAACTGCAATGAAGGAAGGGTACAGGGTGCTGAGAGGGTATATTAGTGAGACTCCTAGTTGGGGAGGTCTAGTGGTAAATAGAAATTTCCATCTTTGTTTTCAACAGCTACACGGTGCCCTACTATATTTATTCAGCCAGTATCCTACTGGAGGGCATGTAGAATGTTCTCTCTTTCTCTTTGTATCACAACCAAAGTTTTGATGCACAACTTTGTACATGCATCTCTGGGTACTCCCTCCCAAGTGATGGGATTACAGGTATGTGCCACCACTCCTGACTTTAGTGTGCATTTTTAAAAATAGAATTGCCAGATCAAAGGACATACACATTTCTAAGGTTTTTGATACACTGCCAAACTGCCCTGCAGAAAGGCTGCACTGATTTACATGGGAAACAGGCTTCCCAAGGGATGTGGGGGGTGGGTAGCTCAGTGGCAGAGTGCTTGCCTAGCACATGGGGGGCCCTGGGTTCAATCTCATGGACCACCAAAAAAAAAAAGTCTGACTAAAAAACAGTGGGTTACTAGATGGCAAAAATTCTATCAAGATTTTTTCTTTTCTGTTTTCTAATCTTTCTATTCTAACACTCTAATGTGCATATCTTGCTCATTTAAAAATATTTTTGAGGCTGGGGATGTAGTTCAGTGATAGAGTGTTGCCCAGCATGCATGAGGTCCCAGGTTCGATCCCCAGCACTGTGAAAAGAGTATTGTTGCATAGTTAACACATACACATAGTATTAATAGTACTAAAGGGAATTCAGAGAAAAGTTAGTAAGTTTCCTTGACACTTAGTCAAGGGCATTCTGCCAGAGATGTTCTGTGCACACACAAGAAACGCAATGGTGGCATCATACTGTGTACATTGTTCTGCACCTTGTGTGTTTCATTTGACACAGAGTCAACTCATTTTAAGGCTGCATAGTAGTCCACTATTTTGCCCTTACAAAAAATGTGTATTAATTAACAACAGCAATAACAAAGCTGGAGAGGTTTTGAAACAAAGATCACCTATTGAGGTTAGAATATGCCTTTATTAGTTCAAGTAATATTCTAGGTGATAGGAATAGGAAAACGGTATCTTTCTTTAGAGTCTCCAGAAAAAAAAAAAGATTTTTAGTCTTAAGGTTAGGAACCCTCCGTGCTTCCTTGAAGCAATTAATTTGCTTTTATCCGTGAATTTTTGTGTGTGTGTGGTACTTGGGGGTTGACCCAGGGCCTCACACATATTTTTCAAGTGCTCTGCCACTGAGCTGCAACCCCCCCCCCCGCCCATTTTTAAAAATTACTTTTCCTTGGGACAGGGTCTCACTAAGTTCAAGGTTGCCTCTGGTCTCGAACTTTCCACTTCAGCCTCCCAGTCACTGGGATTACAGGTGCGCACCACCACACCCAGCTTATCTGTGAATCTTATAAGGATGATGTCATCCTTTTTGTTATCTCCCATGAAAGCTTAAAGCCACATTTGGGACCCACATTTATCAATCGGGGACGTCTTGACATTCACTTCTCTTACTACTTCTTCCCCAGTTACCCTTGTTTTCCCCTTTGCCTCAGCCTCCTCTCTTTGGTCTAATTTTGGCTCTCTCCAAGTATTGGGTGTATTTTCACAAGCCACCTTAAACCCTTTTCAAAATAAGTCAAGCTATCAATAATATTTTTTACAAAAATTCAGCTAAATGTTTGAATCTCTGACGTAGTCCTCAAAGAGGCATACAGAAGACGCAAGCAGAAAGATATCTTGAGAAAATAACAAAATCCTAATTGGAGGTCAATCGATTTCTGAGCTAAGTGCGTCAAAGCTGAGGTCTTCAGCTTCTAAACACGCAAAGCAATTTAGCGCTCGCGTTCCCATGGCAACGGTGCTGGCTCCATCGAGAAGATGCAGTGGCCGGGCATGGCGGTTGCTGGGGGAACTCGGTCTCCTGGCCGCGTGACTTCGCTCAAGTGTGAGCATCTAGAGGCCCGGGGACTTTCCAGTAACTAGGAGTGCTGATATGGACCTCACTGAAGTTGTGGAGGAGAGGTGAAAAAGAAAATGTACGCTGGAAGTGGAGGAACAGCTGGGTAGCATCCAATACTTGAAGTTAGTTCACACATTTTTCCCCTCCTTCTCTCCCCCTGCTAAGGAGACAGGCCACCAGGAAAAAGGATCCATATCCACCCTAGGCTGTCCCTTTTCAAAGATGCTGAAAGAATGAGGGGGGATAGATGGGGAAAGGTTGACCTCATTAGCATATTTAAGACTCCAGAGTAATTGATTGCTTTGTGCCTCCACTGAAAAAAAGGTTGTGTTAAGCATGCAGGGGGAAGGGTGCCCCAGACTAGAAAAGAGGAGACCCAAAGAACAAAAATGGGATGAGGTCAATGAATGTCACCCTCAGCACTCAGAGGAATATACATGAGTATCTGATCAAGGAGGAGGCATGACTATTTAAGCATAAAAAATCACAAAGGAAAAAAAATGTTAACATATAGGCAACATCATTAAAAAATATTAGAACATCCCAAAGCACAATACACCAGAAATCAAACACAAAATAGCAAACCAGGAAAGAACGATACCTGCAGTACAGGACAGAAAACAATTAATATCTTTACTATATAAAAAGAACTTTAAGTAATGATCTCTTTACTGATAAGTAAACAGACACACGTTTTCTTTTTAAATCACACACACACACACACAAAAACTCTGTTTAGGAAAAGATATGAGAAGAACACCTTCATACTCTGAAAGGGAATCACAGAATGTGGCTCAGCTCAAACAACTCCAAAAGGGACTCATGGGGACTGGGGATATAGTTAGGTGGTAGCGCACTTGCCTAGCATGCACCAGGCCCTCAGTTCCATCCCCAGCACTGAAAGAAAAAAAAAGTGGCTCAAGGAAGGGAGAGTTGTAAAATGTTTTGCTTATTGCACTGGGAAAATGGGAATGGAGGAGTCTCTTCAAGCTTATTGTGCCAGTCTAAAAGCAATTATTTTAGGACAACTTATTAAAATGGTACTGGAAGCTGTCATTGGCCTGGGCAAGGGAAGACTCTGCTTCCCATACAGTGTAGAGAGAGGAATACAGCAGAGAATCATCCCATCATCTCCATATCTCCTTGGAGAGAGGGCATGGAATGTCCCCAGCACCTAATGTAGATTCTGGCCCAGAGTAAGCAGGTAGCCTTGCCAAAGGGTCCATGAGGGTCGCTGTATGATGACCAAGTCTTTACATGGAGTCCCTGATCCCAAGTAGCCTTCAAGGGACTCACTCACTGTCAGAGACCTTGCTAGGAGCCATTGTGACTGTCTATCCCAAGTTCAGGTTCTGGGAAGAGGAAGAAGACGAAGTTTATGTTGCTGTAGAAGGTAGGACTATTAATTACTCTCACGAAGACTGCGTGACATCCATTATGTGCTGGGATGAGGGTGGAGAGTGTACTGTGTAATAACTGGAGGAGATTTATTAGAGTTCCCAGTCTATTTGGGGAGATAATATGCAACTTGTGAAAGAAGCAGCTTTTGAAATGAGCTTTGAAGATTGAGTAGGAATTCAGCTGGAAGAGGTAATGGGGAGCATGAGAATTGGAAGTGAAAGCAAAGATGAGTGTGGAATGTTGCTCACTCAGGCTCTTTTCAGCTTTCACAGTCTATGATCCTGAACTTCATTCAGTGTCTCCTCAGTAATAATGTTGTTGTTGTTGTTAGGTGCCATTGAGTTGGTGTCTGACTTATAGCGACCCTATGTATAACAGGAGAAACACTATTGTCAGTGCTTCTCTGCTATTCATAGAGTTTTCAATGGCAGATTGTTTTTTGGGAGTGGGTTGCCAGGTCGGGTCGTCTCCCAAGCCTACAGCACCCGTTGTTCCCAGGTGGTCTCCCATCCAAGTACTAACCAGGCCTGACCATGCTCAAGCTTCTGAGATCTGATGTGATCAGACACCACAGTTTTATGGCCGCAGACTCAGTAATAATACTTCTGCAAAAATCAAAGACTTGACATGTTGGTTATATTTTAATATATAGAAAATAAATATATAAGCATTTGAACAAAAACAAAAATTCATCTTCGCTTCTTGAAGGCATTTTAATTTGTGTGGTGGTGCTTCCAGGTTGGGGAAACTGTGCCAAGGGTAATATGGAGCCAGTGAGGTCTCTATACCGGGAATGGAGAAGGTTGGAGGAGGGGAGAATGGAGGGGGGCAAATTGGGCAGGAGACTACTACAAGAATCTCAGAGAGGGGGTGAGGGACTTAGCTCAGAAGAAATGGCCCAGAAACCAGAGAGGGGGTGGGGAGAAATGGCTGAGCAGAGTGGAGAGCGGGCTCCTAATTCCTGCTTTGCTGCCCACCCCCAGCCTTAAGGAGGGAAGGCTGCTTTCACTTCTGGCCATTAGTTATTCTCAACATGGAGGGATATTGTTTTCCATTTCCCTTCCCCCACTGAGGACATATTGTTATGGCTATTTTAAACAAGGTACCAATCAAATGGGCGATGGCAGGAAATGTTTCCATAACAGGCTCTCATCAGATCCTTGCAGCCTTTTGCAAATGGAAATCCAGCCTCCTCCTTGGGCGGCTGCTTGGTCAACAGGTGCTAATAGGAGAGAAATTCCTCCCTCTCAGTTAGCAGCCGGCTTGCCAATGTCTAGGGAGGGGTGGAGGAGGAACCAAGCCGCACCCCTCCAGCTTTGTTACCTGAGGAGTGTGGAATGACAGCCCCTTCTGCCTTTTCAATTTGCAACCTGGAAGGGGGCCTTCCTTCTGTACACACAGGAAACAACACATTGGAAAACCAGGTGAGAGTGTCCCGGGCTCCAGAGGAAGCAGGGAGGACTCAGAGCAGCTGGCTGGGAAGGGGAAAAGGCAGGAAGGGCTGGAAAGCAGCAGGGCCCTGCCCCATCCCCCCATCTCCTTCAGTTGAGCCCCCTTTCCCTTGTTACAGAAATCATGTGGGCAGTTGGCTTGCAGGTCACCGGCCCCTGGGCTCCTGGTACCTCTGTGACCCAGCTGAAAGGTGGCTCCCTTTCCTCAACTTCCCAAGGCCCCCGGTCCTCAACCTCCCATTCCTCAAGCTTGTCCTCACCCCAACTTAGTGCCCAGCACTGGGGAAAGAAACTGGGAATGGAGTATCTGGCCTATCCCATGTGCATCAGAGGACAGAGGGGACCAGCTTTCTCAGAGGATGCTCGCCATGCATGTTGCCCCCATCCCATCCCATCTCAAGGGCCACAATGGCAGGAGTCTCCCCTGGCTGAGCTGCCACTGGCCCCTGGTGAGAGCAGTCATGAGACATGTGATGTGTTTCTTTTGCTGAAGGAAATTCAAGCAACAAGGGAAAAGGAGATCCGGGTTGGCCGAGCTTGCTCTCCAAGCAAGAGTCAAGAGGTTTCACATGTGATTTGTATAAGCTGCTGGTTGAAGACTATAATGAAGAGAGAAAGCACAGTGGAACCTGGGGGTGGTGGAGGCATCTGGGGAGGCTTTCAGAGAAAGTGTCATTGAGGCAAGTTTTGGGAGCTCAGTGAAGTCTTCCAGGGTGGAAGGGAACATTGTGACTAGGCATCTGACCAAAAGTGTGCAGGTAACAGGATGGGACCTGTGGTCAGAGGCCCTTTGGAGGGATGATGAACTTCCTAAGTGTGTGCTGGGGCAGGCGGGAGGAGATAATTGGTGGTAAGGTTGCCTGGGCACATGGTGGGGAGGGTGTCCCATGCCAGCTGGAGGAGCATGGCAGAAGCATGTTGCAGAGAAGGAAATCTAAAAGCAATTGACCTAGTGGTGATGTGGCAGAAGCCAGAGGGTGGAGGGCTGGGCAAGAGGCAATCATGTGGCCTGGCAGTGTCTAGGCCATTCCATGGATAGATGATTGTGAGCATAGAGCGGGAGGACAGAGCCTAAAGTGCTGATGGAGATGTAGGGAAATAGGTTCTTTCATATATCACTGGTGGAACTACAAATAGCTATGGCCATCTTAAAGAGCAATTGTGCAATATGTACACATACCTCTTGGGTCAGCAATTTGACTTTTAGGGACACAGAGTTGAAAATTTCTACACATGCATGAGGAAATGTGAACCAGGATGTTCACTGCAGTATCGCCAGTAATGGTAAAAAATAGAAACAACCTAAGTTTCCACAAATAGGATATTAGAGGAACTTTTTTATTTATTTTGTTTTGTTTTGCTGTGCTGAGGACAGAATCCAGGGCCTGACACACATTAAGCAATTGCTGTATCACTGAGGTACATTCTCAGCTCCAGTAACAGATTTTATTTTTCATCCACCGATGGTATACTATGTAGCAGTTAGCCTAAACAAACTATGTTGTTGTTGTTGTTAGGTGCCGTCAAGTCGGTATCCGACTCATAGCGACCCTCTGTACTACAGGGGAAACACTATTGTCAGTGCTTCTCTGCTGTTCATAGGGTTTTCAATGGCAAATTGCTTTTTGGGAGGGGGTTGCCAGGTCCTTCTCCCAAGCCTACAGCTTCTGGTGTTCCCAGGCGGTCTCCCATCCAGGTACTAACCAGGCCTGACCCTGCTTAGCTTCCGAGATCTGACGGGATCAGATGCCACAGGGCTACAGCTGCAGGCAAACAAACTATATCTATAGTTATAAGAGGAACAGATACCAAAAAATAAAATTCTGAGCAAGAAAATCTCGCCATGCATGAAAAGCAAATCTTAGATATTTCACATAGAATAATATCACATGATAAATTTTAGATGCAAAAATAAATTCTACACACCCCATTTGTGGACACATAAAGCCTGGACATGCAGCAAGATCAAAACAATAAAGACTAGGAATGGGGAGGGGAGCACAGGAACTTAAATGGCACCTGTAATGTGTTGGTTTGCTAGAAAAAAATCTGAGGCAAATATGATGCAAATGTTAACATTTGTTCTTTTTGGGTGGAGAGTACATGGGCATTTGTTACATTATTTGGGGGCATTTTTTTTAAACAAAAAAGAAAAGGGAGAGATGAAAGACAGAGAATTAGCCACTACCATGTGTAGCAAATAGAAGCCCACAGACCCTTCTGCCAGGAGCAGGAAAATAACAGGAAAAATGACCACACAGCTCCGAATCAATGCCATATCTCAGAGCCTGGGCTCAGTGCCACCCTTGACCCTACTTGCCTTTGCTGGCTCAGTCAAGGAAACAAAAAATAAATAGTGCATGAAAGTGACCCAAGTGGAGCCAGGCCCGGATGCAAAGGCACTTGGAGAGCAAAATTTACACATATGTTCCCCACATGAGAAAATGCTCATCCCTGCAGGGTGTCCAAGTACCACAGCCAAAGTGGCAGGTCCAGCCTTTGCCAGGGCCAGGAGGGGGCTTTCTCAAAGGGAGGGAGAGGAGGAGGGCTTCCAGGGCATCAGGCCAAGAGAAGGATGGTGAAATCAGGAGGAGTGTGGAACTCACTAGAACTACAACATAAGCTCCAGGAGGGTTTATTTCTGCCTGTTCTGCTAACTGCTGTGTCCCCAGTGCCTAGAACAATGCCCAACACATAGTAGATGCTCAGTAAATATGTGTCCAGTGAGTGAAAGGGAGCAATGAGTGGCACAGTGTGGGAGGGAGGAGCCTCGAGTGTCCCTAGCTCTTTGTCATCTTGATTGCTCAAGTGATTAAACTTCAGATGTGCCAAAGCAGGCACTTGCAGTGTTTCTAGTGAATTTCTATGGCTGCCTGAGGTAGAAGCTGGGAAGTGTGACTGAGATATTGGCAGAAGAAAGGGTGATGGAACTACAGAGAAATGAGGTTCCAGGAAGAATAAAGAGCCACGAAGCTCAGGCAAGAAATAGCCCTAAAAAACTGAAAATTGCACAGGTAGGAGCACATTTGAGGATGGAGCCAGGGAAGCAAAATGGATGTCAGAGAGTAAAGAAGGGAGGGGCTCTCACTCCCTCTGGGCATTGCCAACTCATAAGGGGCCTTTGTGGAAGTTTGAGAAAGGCACCTCCTACTAGCTGCACAGCTTAGAACTTCAATGCCTTCGAGAGAATTAGGATGAAGTGGCCCCAAAGGACATAAGGCTTGGCTATTGGATCCTAGGCTGGATCTCAGTCCCCATTTACTAGGGTGTCCTTGCACAGGACACAACTTGCACAACTATACGTGACAGCCCTGACCTCCAGGACTGGCATTTTGGGAAACCAGGTTTTAAGTCTCCCATCATTGAGCAGCCAGTTGCCACTTGCTGTGAACACTGCCACCATCCTAGCTGCTCTCCCTGCTTCACAGCTCCTGCCAGGCCACAGTGACCTGAACCAAAGCAGGACCTTCCTGGGCAGGAAGATACATTGAACCAAGAGATAGCCATCTGTCTTCAAGCGAACTTCGAATATGATTCTAATGCAAAGACTCTGTGTTTTACATTCCAGTTAGGGAGGCTCGTGCTTCCCTACCCTCCCCAAACAGGTCAAGTAAAATCCAAGAAGCCAGAGGCCAGAAACGAGCTGCTACGCCCCCTAGTGTTGACTATAGGAAATATCGAGGACATTCCTCTGACACTTGTTAGGTGCCATCAAGTCGTGTCTGACTCAGTGTCCCTTATAGGGTTTTCAATGGCTGATTGTTTCCTGATTGCCTTGGGAGTGGATTGCCACGTCCTTCTCCCATTTTTGTGGTGCTGGGAATTGAACTCGGGACCTCAGAGACTGCAGAGTGGCGCTCTACCAACTGAGCTAAATCCCAGCCTCCTCTGACACTATAGAGGAGAAATAAAAGCTCCTCCCCCCATCCGAGGGTGAGTTTCCAAATTGGCCAGGGCACACACAGAGTAAACAATGGGGATACAGCATCAGCACCCTCCTCAGGACACCTGAGGCATCATGTCACCCTTTCTCAAGGAAGAGAATGCAGCTTCCTAATTCCAAGAATGTGGTAGCTTTTGGACGGGAGCTCTATCTATCACTCTGCCCATCTCCAACAGAGTTGTCTGCATCTGCCTTTCCCTGACCTCCTTTCTCTCAGGATCACAGGTCCTTCAACTTTTCTAAGAGCTGTCCTTCTCTATCCCCAGTCTGGATCCCATCCCATTCTGATAATCACGTTTCCCTTAAATTTAAGGGTGGCAAAGTCACTTAATCTCGCAGGATCTCAGCTTCCTCATCTTTATTATGGGGAGAAAACAGTATATCCCTTAAGCATTCTCATGATGACGGAGTGAATTAACCAACCTAAAGTGTTTAGTTCCTACTATACTGTAGGCGGGAGAAGGACCTGGCAATCCACTCCCAAGGCAATCCCGAAACAGTCAGCCATTGAAAACCCTATGAGGGTTGCTATGAGTCAGATACCGACTCGACGACACCTAACAACAACAACATACAGTAGGCGCTCATTAAGTGTTGCCTATTATTATTATCATCATGAGTGTGAAAGGCAATAAACTATTAATGGCACTGAACCAGTATGGACAGCCAGGCCTGGGATAGATATCTGTGACACCAGGGTTGGTCCCAGGATGGAAGACCGCCCCCCCCCACCACCAAGAAGGCTTCTGGTAGGTGCCAGACTAGCTCCTGGGGTCCTCAGGGTACATTCCATTGCTTTGCAGAGATGGCCATGCTTGCCTCTAGACACTCTTGGCTTCCCATCTTGCTGCCCCTTAGTCTTAGACTCTATGAACTGATATGAGCCCACTGAGTGGTCCCAAGGGTTGCTGGCACTAGAAGTCAGCCTCAGTGCCAAAATGCTATGCCAGAATAGGAGACCAACCTTCTCCATCTCCAGCCTAGCACACTGGGTCTCACCCTGGTTGGGAGATAGCAATGGATGGTTCTCATCTTGGGATGCTTGCATGGACTCCTTGGGACCCAGTTTGCCCAACTATTGAGCCAAAAACTTTTCCATCAGGGCTACTCTTGGTATAGGCTCATAGAATTTTGGAAGCAAGAGACAGGCACCAAAGACAGACCCCTCTGTTATCCAATGGCTCTTGGAGAAAGTACCATATGTTTCATTCCACGACCAAGGCCATTGTTCCCTGGGAAAACACGCTGGCCCTGAGAATGTGAATGTAGTGACTCGGTCCCCAGGGCTGATGTCCTCAGTGGGCCAATTTACTGAACACTCCGCAAAACTGAGAAATAACAGGTATCAGCTCCCTTCTCCTCACACTCTCCCCACCCACATACATCGAGGAAAAAAGAGTAGATAGTGGAGATTCTCGGAGAGAAAGCATGAGGGCATGAGGCTCATGGGTATGATTTTATGAAGAGGAGCGAAGAGGAGGATGAAACAAGGTGGGGTTCTTGGGGGAACTGAGGAGGCAACCATCTTTCAACTTCACCACCTTCAGTGTGCATGACAGCTATTGGATATGCACATCACACTGCTTTTTGGTGTATTTGGGATTAAACAAAATCTGTTTTTTTTTTTTTTTTTGTGGTACTGGGGATCCAACCCAGGGTCTTGCACATACAAGGCAAATGCTCTACCACTGACCTATGCCCCCAAGCACACCTGGGATTTTTTGCCCCTTACTAGCTGTGTGACCTTGGACAGGTCACTTAACTTTTCTGAATCTCAGTTTTCCCATCTGTACAGTCCAGATAATGGTAATCACAATACCAAATTGGTAATGGTGTTTGGCAGCTGAAGTTAAAAAAGATGTACAAGAGAAACTAATGCTTTGCCTGGCAGAGTTGTTGTTGGCAGAGAACACCCATTCATTTGTTGCCTCTGAATCTTACTATAGGCCAGTAATGGGGACTTTGCCAGCAATGCAGACACTGAGAAGCAAAAATGCAGAGCAAAGGTAATTGCTGCACCCTTGCTCTGCAGTTTTTGCCCCTGATATGCCCCCAAAGAAGAGAAAACAATCCTCAGTCCAGGATTTGGGAGGCAGATTTCAGATGGCATGGCCCATTTATCAGCACCACCAGACTCTCAACTTTAATAAGCTCTCTGCATTCGTAGCCACAGGAAGAGGAGGAAATGGGCCAGATTCCTTAGCGATAATGAGTACTGCCAGCTCACTTTTACATTGGCAAAGTGCATCATGATCACTTTGATTAGTTAGTTCTCACATCAGCCCTCAGGAGGTACAAGGAATGTTTTTCTCATTGTTTTAAAGATGGAGGAATTGAGAAGTGCAAGCTTTCTGTCATTTCCAGTACTTGGCCTGGTCAATCCCTCTTCTAGGTATATGAAGTTGCCTTATGGCTAAGGGAATTTTGGAGATAGATTTTTAGAATCTAGTGCCATTCACTACTTGTCCAGGAAGACAGGCTGCCTGGTGTCATGTAGGAGACTCTGTCCATGAGGTTGTGAATAGGCCTAGCAGGAAAGACACTCCAAAAACCTTAAAAGGTTAGGAATGCAGGACCCAGGGAGTTAGGAGAAATGGCCAATGAAAATGCTTAGCAACATTCCAGGACCTATGGGGGGTGAGCCCCTCTGTTGCTATGAGGCAGCCTTGATTCTCATTGGCTATGAACATGAGACTGTCCCTGAAAGGGAGGCAGCGTGGCAGTGACTGCAGCTCTGTTTAGGTGTTTCTAACTGTCATTCAGGGGGCTTAGGAAATTTGAGAAGCTCCCACTTGAGCCCTTGGCACTGGTAAGTTCTCAGTCACATCAGAAAAACTCAAGCAGTGTGCATTGTGCATGTGGTTGGCACTCAGTATAAAAAGGCACACACAGGCATGTTAAACCCCTAAGTGAAGGAAAAGCTGGTTGCACATCAGTCTCTTCCTGACCCAGGACTGCTGCAGTTGGCTGGGTTGGTCAAGGCCCTTCTACCTGCTCAACTGAACCCAGCCTAATGGGCCATTGCAGGGCTCCCTCCTCCAGTGCCCCAAGTCCAAGAAGGACTGCAAGTAGTATCTGCTGCTGTGGGCACTGCATCTGAGTTTGGGAGTGAACTGGGCTCCAAGTGCTGCTGGGGCCTCCCACCACCCACCACCTCTCCACCCTGCCACAAGGAGTTGCTTTTAGAGATCAGCGTGTGAGCCAATGTCTTTGGTCCCTCCTCAGCCCCATCCCACAAAAGACCTGACACCCAGGCCTCAGCCTCAACTAGAAGCTGAGGAGCCAGGTTGGTAGATTTGGCTCCTGCCAGGCCACTCCTCAGGGTTGGGACTCTGTGGCATAAGTGACTAGATTGCCATCCTACTCCAAGGACTGCTCTGCACTCAGCTCCCCTGAACTCCCCAGGTAATGCCACCTGCACCAAACTGGCCTTGAATTTTCCCCATACCCACATGACTTTTGACATTTCATTGAGATGGTTTCTTATGCCCTGAACTGGCTGTTATTTAATTGTAGCACCGACTGTGTGATGGAAGCTAGGAAGTTGCTAGGTCCTACTTGTCCCTGGCCCCTTTGCCCAGTGCCAGATTGGACTCTGATGGCCCCATACTTCCGGGTGGGAGTTTCCGGAATGCGGTGCAGCCAGGGCCATGTCAGGAGATTTCCTCTGGCCACCGTTCGTAGGCAATCTCTGGATTTGCACTCACTTTGCCCATTGTGCCAGTA
Organism: Pedetes capensis; assembly: GCA_007922755.1. Classification (NCBI taxonomy): domain Eukaryota; kingdom Metazoa; phylum Chordata; class Mammalia; order Rodentia; family Pedetidae; genus Pedetes; species Pedetes capensis. The sequence continues at coordinate 144,964 of VMDO01001737.1, forward strand.
GCCCTGCCTTGAGTTCTAGTCTACTGGGCTTCGGACTGACCTGTGTTCCCTCAGCTCTGTCCTTTTCACTGGCCATGTCTTCACCGACCCCACCACTGGCTATGTCTGACATTAGCTCCTTACCATCCTTCCAGTTAGCCTGAGAGTGTCCTAAGCACAGGGGCTGAGTTTTATTCATGTCTGTATCCCCACTGCCACACAGAGTATGTGACATAAAATGAGCTCTGCTGAGTGTTCAGAAGACAAATACATACACTGAGATCCAAGTGGAGGCCCAAACTGGCTTCCTCCCATTTTGGTCAGTTTATTTTGTACTTCCAGAATCTCCAGTCCTTTCTAAGAAAGAGCCTACCTAAAACTTGGACTCCTGTTTGCTTGGAATGGAGGAAGGAAAAGGGTTTAGAAATATAGAGACCAGGTGAAATGGAGAGTAAATATTTATAAAAATAATCAACTGTGTGTGGCCCCAAAGGGGTAGGGACCACATGGCCAAGAGAAGACCACAAGGAATCTTAATGCATGGCAGCATGGAAAGGGGCTGTGCTAAAGAAATTGTTTCTGAGCTAGGTGTGATGGCACACACCTGTAATCTCAGCACTCAGGAAGGTTTGACAGGAGGATCATGAGTTTGAGGCCAGCCTAGGCCACATAAAGCGTTCCAGGCCAGCCTAAGGTACAGAGTGAGAACTTGTCTCAAAACAAATGAAAAAAGCATCAAGGTCTAAGGATGAAATTCAGTGATAGAGCAATTGCTTAGGATGGACAGGGCCCTGGGTTCAATTCTAAGTGTTGCAAAACAATAACAACAAAAATAAATAAATAAAATAAAATAAAATAAAATAATTAAAAAATTTGTTTCAGAGGGTGCAAAGTATAATGAAAAGAGGATGGGCTTTAGGCCAGAGTTCCTAGGGTTCAATCCAGCTTCATCATTTACTGTGTGATTTTGGGTAATTTCCTAAGGAAATTTCCTTCCTTCCTTTCTTCTGTTCCTTCCTTCTTTCCTCCCTCCCTTCCTTCCTTCCTTCTTTCCTTCCTTCCTCCCTTCCTTCCTTTCCTTCCTGTACTTGGGGGTTCAACCCAGGGCCTCACGTGTACTTTGCAAGTGCCTGAGGAAATTTGTCATTGTCTTAGGTTCCTCATGAATAAAATCAGGATGAGCTCTCACGAAGTTAGTACAAAGATTAAAAATAACATAGAACATTCTCAATAAGCAGCATATATGAGTATTAATAATACTATTAATAACATTTGGGATGTGATTGATTCTGATGCCCAAAGTTTAACCTTGCTGAATTTGCAAAAGCCTTAAGCAGTGTCTTCAAGGTAAAATTATGTGTGTAGGAGGAAATTCTAGGAATTTCATTTTAGGATAGTAACTGACATGATAGTAAATTGGTTGTGTAAAGAGGTATTAGGTGTGAACAGCTTGAGAACCACTGAAGTAGTGACACGGCATGCTGCAGTTACACGTGTCCAGGCCCATCATCCCCCAGGCCACCCCAGACCCACTCCTCTATCCTGCATGCCCCCTCCTATGTACCCAGCCCAGTCCTGGCACAGAACAGAGGCATGGGGGTGAAAGGGTAATCAGAGAATTTGGAACAGAAGAGTGACCTGATTGGGCATGTTAGAACCCTGAATTACACATGTATCCCAAGGCACTCCTTCCTTTTTCCTTCCTTCCTTCATATATGCAATAGATCACCTATAACGCACCAGGCCCATAATCAGTCTGCACTTCAACCCAGGCCCACAGCTCCCCACTCACTCCACAAAGTCCTTGCAGCTCCTTTTGTTGGCTCAGGGACTATCTTCTTGGCTGAACACTCTGCTTAGCTTTGATTTCAGACTCTTCCCAAGATTCTGCCTCTTAAAGCCTCCCTTCCAAGCTCCTCCCATACTGCCTCCAAATGGTCCAGTTGCATTCTGCCTCTCTCACTAGCTCTGGGACACACTAGCCCAGCCTGGCCCTAATACCCCAGGTACCTACTGGCCCAACAAAGGCTGAGGAGTTAGGAGCATCCCACAGATAAAGCTGAGAGCAATGGAGCCCTTTCCGCAGGGAGGAAGTAGATGCGGACACAGAGTAGGGCATGGAGAAACAGTAAGGCCAGAAAGACAGCTGGTGAAAAGTTCTGTTCTAGAGCCCAGTTGAGGGTGAACAGGAAGTGCCAATCTCCCACTGAGGCAGTGCCCTGGTGCTTGTCACAGCTTTGCTGTCCAAGTTTGGAACCCCATGAGCAGAGCTCCAGGCTTTTGTTTCAAGAGCCTGCCCCTGTGGTTTGAACACATTCTAGATGCTTTCCTGCTGAAGTCATAGGGACGAGGGAGTGGAGAGGAAGATTGGGAGGGGTGAGAAGAACACTCAGGAGCAGGGCCCAAGGAGGTGGCTTCATCCAAGATGCCTGCAAGGCCCTTGTCCCCAGACAAGGCCTCCAGACTCTTCCAGTCTCCATCCCAGGCTGGTGCACCTCCTCTTCCCCAAAAGAAAGTACTTGGCATCCTTAGCAGCTGTTTTGGTCCGGGCTTGAAAGCCTTGTAGCAGTGCCCAGAAAACCAAAGGGTGAGCAGCATCCAGTGTGTGCAGCTCCCCAGAGAATGCCCCACCACACCCTTCTTATTCTCCTTTTGTTTTCCATCCTAGTCCAGCCCTGGCTGGGGTGAATGAGGTGGCGGCCAAGGACCAAATGAGTAAATAAGCCACACATAAAATTTTTGGACCCAGGAAAGAGAGCTGTACCACGAAACCCCTCCCTCATGTTTTTCTTCTCCAGTTTCTTGGATCTTATATGTACTGCCTTGTGTTTTAAAGTTGGTTCTGGAAGTCAGGTGGATATACTCCACACCACTCAGGGCTTGGGCTCTCTGCCAAGGAGAAGGGCAGGGCAACTGGCCCTGGTGGCCTTTCTGTCTCATCTCTTTCTAGCCCCCCTGCTCTCCATGCCACTGACATGCCAGAGACCACAGCAGAGTGGCCAGCAGATATACTTTGATGGCAGAGCTTACAAATTTGAAATAGCTGTCAATGTTGAAAACTGACAATATTTTATAATTTAAAAAAATCTGGATTTCTGGCATCTCCTGAAAAACTGACAAATGGCAACACTAGGCCAGTAATTCCATGTTATAAACAACAGCAGCGCTCATAAGCAGCTGTTCCTTTAGACACAGCCTAGATTCTCCAGTTTCCCCAGCTTCCCACACCTCCCTCAGGTACTCCAAGCATGGAGGGCCTCTAGTCATGCTTTTGTGGTCCTTGCGCACAACCTGCTTCTCTCACTTATGTCAACTCCTGCACCCTTCCAGCTTTCTATTGAGAAATCCTTGATTTACACACCTAATTGTACTCATGGGGAATTTGAACATGGACCAGGAGGCAGTTGTTCAAACAGGACAAGGAAACACTGCTTGGTTTAAAGTTGAGAAAGGTGTGCGTCAGGACTGTATCCTTTCACCATATCTCTTAAATTTCTATGCTGAGCAAATAATCCGAGAAGCTAGACTTTATGAAGAAGAAGGCAGCATCAATATTGAAAGGAGACTCATTAACAACCTGCATTATGCAGATGACACAACTCTGCTTGCTGAAAGTGAAGAGGATTTGAAACATTTACTGATAAAGATCAAACAACATAGCCTTCAGTATGGATTGCGACTCAACATCAACAAAACAAAAATCCTTACAACTTGGTCAATATGCAACCTCCCAATAAATGGAGAAAAGATTGAGATTGTCCAAGATTTTGGTTTACTTGGTTCTACAATCAACACTCGTGGAAGCAGCAGTGAAGAAATCAAAAGATGTGTTGCATTGGGAAAAGCTGTGGCAAAAGACCTCTTTAATGTACTGAAAAGTAAAGATGTCACATTGAAGACAAAGGTGCGCCTGCCTCATGCCATGGTATTTTCAGTGTCATCATATGGTTGTGAAAGATGGACATTGAACAAGGGAGACAGGAGGAGAATTGATGCTTTTGGATTATGATGCTGGAGACAATTATTGAATATACCATGGACTGCCAAAAGAACCAAAAGGTCTGTCCTAGAAGTGCAACCAGAATGCTCCTTGGAAGCAAGGATGGCTAGACTGCATTTTATGCATTTTGGGCATGTGGTCAGGAGGGACCAATCCCTGGAGAAGGACATCATGTTTGGGAGAGTGGCAGGTCAACAAAGAATAGGATCCAGAAAACCCTCCACTAGATAGATTGACACAGTGTCTACAACAATGGGCTTAAATAAGATCATGTGCCTGGCACAGAGTCAGGGAGTGTTTCATTCTGGTGTACATAGGGTCACTGTGAGTCAGACCCAACTCGATGGCACCTAACAACAACAACAACTTCCTACTATTCCCGAAGCACCTCCATACTTGCCTTTGTTCTGCTTTCTGAATGGAACACTGCCCATAACCTCTCTGAAAACATCTCCTCATCCACTAAGACCCAATTGAAACCTCCTCTTCCTACAAGCAGAGTGAGGGACTCCCTCCTCTGGACTGTTGTGGTATGTAGTTCAATGCTCCATTGTTGTCATTTACCCACTATATTATAATGATGTGCTTATATGTCTGCTTCTGCTCTCAAGCTGTGTGTTTCTTAGGGGCAAGGAGTAGATCTTCTCCATCCTTGAATCTCCACCTTCTGGCACAGGGCCTGGCAAATGGAGGGCACATGCAAATGCTTGTTGAATAAGTGATGGAATGACTGAATGCAGGGATGAACAGAGAATTATAAAGCACTCACTCAATATCGACAGTGACTGCTTCTTGATGGGGACCACAAGCAAGTTCTAATTTCCCTGAAATGACAGCTCTGTGAAGTCTATCTTATTGGATGCCAAGTGCTGGCCACAGAGCCTGGTCCACTCCAGAGGCTCAGGGATGCTCATAGAATAAAAGAATGAAGCCCATCTCACCATGGAGATGGACATGTGAATTTTACTTTGGGGTTGGAGTGCCCCAGGGGCCACCCCACCCATGTCATGTCCTAGCACATCCTAGCTCATGGACCTAAGGCTAGGGAACAGCCAAATCTAAAAAAAATGGAAATAATAATACTTGGTTGCAGAGTGGGAATGGGGATTAAACAAGGTACCTTTAGGTTAAGTGACATGCTTCAAATAGTTAATAAGTGTTTGAGCCCTTTATTAGTCTGGGTTAATAACAGAGTATGTGTATGTGTGAGACAGGGTGGGTGTGGTCAGTGAAAAACATAGATACAAGGGCTGGGGTGGAGCTCAGTGGTAAAGCACCTGCCCTGAGCTCTATCCTCAGCACCAGAAAAAACAAAACAACAAACATAGATATGATCTGTATTCCCACCGAGCTCTAATTCCTTAGTTTACCTTTAAAAGGAATGGCCCCAGTTACAGAGTGGCCAACAAAGCCCCAAAGAGAAAGTTAATCCCCACTCCTCCATCAAAAGCCATTTGTGGCCCAGTTGAGCTCATCTATATCCCAAGTGTCCAGGACTGAAGTCTAACTCACGAAGAATGGCAGGACACTGAGGATATGTCTCATGTATTGAAGAGGGTGGACATGAAAGTGACAGGGAACAGAGGAATTTTAATATGACCACAATGAGACCAAGAGATTAATAATGAGCAACGAAGATGCACACATGAGTCATAGGTGAGCACTCTACCACTGAACTACATCCCCCACCTTACACATGAGTCCTAAATATGTGTGGGGTCCCTGGCAGAGTTCTGAATACCCATACCAACTCCATATTGGATCTAGCTGGCCTGATACAACCAATACCCACCCAGCCAAAACCAGCCAGATTGTGGTTAACGGATCTTTCTGAGATTTCCCACAGATACCCCATGGAGATTATTAATTGGAAGTGCATTTTCCAGTAAACTTGACTAAATTTGAAGTTATGCATTTCTTCAATTGCTTCAAATAGCATTTCATATCAGCATTGCTTGTACACAGTGAAAAGTTAGAGGAAACCTAAATGTCTAAGAACTGGAGAGTAGATAAATATTGATTGTTGGGTTTTGTTCTGAGTGTTTTCTTTGTTGTTTGTGTGAGACGGAATCTTGCTATGTAGTTCAGGCGGGTCTTGAACTTGTGAGCCTCTTGCTTACAGCTCCCAAGTGCTGGGATTACAGGCATGTGTCACCACACCTAGCTTGTGTTTGACTTTTTAGTGGTGCTGGAGATTACATACTAAGCAAAGGCTCTATCACTAGGCCATACCCCCAGAGAAGAATGAATAAACAAACTGTGGTATAGTCATTCCAGAGAATAGTGTGCAATTAAAATGAACATAAGTTGTGTATCAGTGTGGATAAATCTTAAAAGTATAAAAGTTAAAGTTGCAGAAGAATATGTATGCACAGTATGATGTCATTTATATACTTTCAAAACATGAAAAGTAATATTATATATTATTTATGGATACATACATATGTGGTGAAAGTATAAATACATGCATGGAATTGGAAATAGTCAATTTGGGATACTGGCTACTTCTAAGCTGAGATGGGGCGGGGATCACAGCTGGATCTGTAATTAGCTGTTTCTTAGAAAAGATCTTTAGCAAATGTAGCAAAATGTTTAGGCCTGACATTTTCCTCTCTACTTTGCTGTGTATTTGAAAGGGCTTGCGATTTTGAAAATGTGAAGGAAAAGATGTTTCTGGCTGCCCCTGCCTCATCCTTTTATCCACATTCCTCTGTGGAAAGCCTACTGCAGCAGACACAGAGCTTGGGGGCATCACAGACCATCACTCATTCAAACTGTTACACAACCCTGGTAAGGAGGGACCACTTTCACCTTGTTCTGTAGAGGAGGGCCTTGAGGCACAAAGTGACTTGTCCAAGGACAAGATGTGTAATTCTGTCCCAAGCTCCCAGGCCCTACTCTTGCACATGGGAATATGAGTCCTGTGCTGCCAAACAAACTGGGAATCCTTGAGCTTTTGATGTTTGGGATTCTGTATTAAAAGTGTTGATCAGTATTTCTCAACCCTCCATTCAGTAACAAGCTGGCTCTTTCTTCCCTGGTGGCAACTGGCTGAAATTGACTGGGAGCCCCATTGGCTCCAGGATGTATGGAAAGGTGGCTGTGTGAGTTGCTGTCTGCCCTGCAGCTGGGACGGTATCTCTCACTCTTTAACTAAAAGAACTCAGCGAGAGACCTGGAGATCCACCACTGGAGGCACTACTAGGGCTCAAGGGGAAGTGACACAGGCTCCTCATCTGGGGGAAGAGTTTTCTTTTCCCAAAGACCTGTTGTCTCCCCTCCCCATCCAGCATCACCGAGCCCCGAGCCCCAGCAGGTGTGTTCTGTCCCTGTGTGAAGCTCTCCAGTAGGGGTCAAGCTGGGGAGCCACAGCTGCACCAGGGGAACAAATCAGGGCAGAAGTGCCCTGCAATGGCTCTGAAAACTAAATTGTCATTGGAACCATAGCCCACAAAAGTAGGCTAGGACCTAGATATTAAAACAAAACAGACTGCCTACTAAAACAGCAGATTGAAATAGGATCCAGAATCTCCTAACATAATATCCAAAATGTCCAGGATACAATCAATAATCACACATTATACTAAGAACCAGGAAAATCACAACATGACTGAGAATAGACAATCAGCACATACCAACACCAAGATGTCAGATATTGGAATTACTGGGCAGGGATTTTAAAGCAACCACCATAAAATGCTTCAACAAGTACTCTTGAAAAAAAAATAGAAAAGCTCACCAAAGAAATAGAAGATATAAGAAAGAACCAAATGGGATCTGCAGCTATCGCCCAAAGGTAGAACATTTGCCTAGCAAGCACAAAGCCCTGAATTTGATCCCCAGCACTATAAAATAAATAAGGACCCAATGGAAATGTAGAACTGAAAAATCTAATAGCAGAAATTAAAAACTCACTGGATGGGCTAAATAGCACAAAGAATAGGAAAGATTCTGTGAACTTGAATGTTGTTGTTGTTGTTGTTAGGTGCCGTCAAGTCGGTATCTGACTCATAGCGACCATCATAGGGTTTTCAATGGCTGAGTGCTTCGGGATTGCCTTGGGAGTGGATTGCTAGGCCCTTCTCCCATTTTTGAGGTGCTGGGAATTGAACTCGGGGCCTCAGAGACTGCAGCGCAGCACTCTACCCACTGAGCTAAATCCCAGCCCTGAACTTGAATAGAACAATAGAAATTATTCAATCTGAATAGATTGAAAAAACATGAGCAGAGCACTAGAGACCTGTGGGATAATAACAAAAGATCTCAAAAATGCATCATCAGAGCCCCAGTAGGAGAGGAGAAATCAAATGAGACTGAAAAAGTATTTGATTATCTAAAGGCTAAAAATTCCCCAAACTTGGTGAAAAACACAAATTTACAGCTTGAAGATGAGAAAATACAAATAAGATAAATCCAAAGAAATTCATGCCAAGACATGTGCTACAGTTAGGACCTTAAATATCCTCCAGAGGCTCATGTGCTAAAGGCTCAGTCCTCAGGGTGGCACTATTGGGAGGTGGTGGAAACTTCAGAAGATAAAGCTATGTGGGATATCCTTAGGTCATTGGGGTGTGTCCTTGAAGTGGATTGTGGGATCCTTTCATCACACTTCTTGCTGCCTTGCTTGTGATGTGAGTGGTTTTGCTGCATCTCACGCTCCAGCCATGATATGCTGCCTTGCCACAGGCCCAAAGCAATGGAGTGACCATGAGCCAAATGAATGTTTTGTCTTTACAAGTTAATTATCTCAGTTATTTTGCTATACAGAAAGCTAAGACAAATCATATTTGAACTTATTAAAGCTACAAACAACAACAACAACAACAAAGAGTCTTGAAAACATTCAGAAAGGATCAGTTCATTATCAACTGTGGGAAAACAATTCAGCCGACAGTCAACTTCTCTATCAGAAACTATGGAGGCCAGAAAAAGGTGGTATACTTTTCAAATACTTGAAAGAAAAGAATTGCCAAACCAGAATTAAATTTCCAATGAAAATATCCTTTAGAAATGATGGGAAAATCAACACATTCTCAGAGGAAGGAAAACAAAGGATTTGTCACCAGGAGACTTAGTCTGAAAAAATGGCTAAAGGCAGTTCTCTAAACATAAAGGAATACCAGGAAAGAAGAAAGAACATGGTAAGTGAATAATGGGCAAACACAATAGGTTTTTCCTCTCCACTTGAATTTTCTACATTATGTTTGATGGTTGAAGCAAAAAGTACTGCCTCCCAAAAAAACCCTGACAACTAAAACCAAACCAAAAAACCAAAAACCCCTACAACTAACATTAAACTCAATGGGGGAAGATTGACTGTATTCCTGGAAATCAGGAAGAAGGCAAGAATGTCTGCTCTTGCTACATTATTGTTGTTGTTGTTGTTGTTGTTATGCAGTGCTGAGGATTGAACCCTAGGCCTCACACACACTAAGTGCTCTACCACTGAGCTACATCCCTAACCCTACCCTTCACCACTCTTATTCCACACAATACTAGAAGTTCTAGCCAGTGCAATGAGGCAATTAAAAGAAATAAAAGGCATATATATTTAAAAAGAAAAAATAAAATTATCCTGATTTGTAGATGACATAATTATCTACATATAAAATTCCAGGTAATCTACAAAAACTCTTAGAACTAATAAATGAGTTCAGCAAAGTCGGACTTTACAAGATCAACACAGAAAAGACAACTGAACTTCTACACTCGTCTTGATGATGTGGGACGATAAAACTTTTTAAAAAAATGAGAAAAGTCTTTGGAATCTAAGGCTAGGCAAAGAGTTGCTAGCCTTGACACTGAAAGGATGACCCATAAAAGGGAAAATTGATCAACTGAATCTTGCCAAAATTAAAAATTTTTGCTCTGCAAAAGCCTGTGCAAAGAGAATGAAAAGATAAATTGCAGACTGAGAGAAAGCAAACCACATATCCAACAAAGTAGTAATATCTAGAATATATACAGACCTCTCAAAACTCAACAGTAAAAAAGCCAGCCAAACAATACAATTAAAAATGGGCAAAAGTCATGAACAGACAACTCAAGGACAGACAGATAGCAACTAAACACATAAAAGATGTTCAACATCATTAGTGATTTGTTGTTGTTATTAGGTGCCGTCAAGTTGGGTCCCACTCATAGCGACTCTCAGGGTTTTCAATGGCTGATTGTTTCAGGATTGTTTTTGAGAATGAAGTGCCCCACCCGTCTCCCATAATTAGTGATTTAGGGAAATGTAAATTAAAATCATAATATGTATCAGTACATGCCTACTGGAATGGCCAAAATTAATAAAAAAAACTAGGTACCACACCAAATTTTGGTGAGAACGTCAAGAAACTGGATCACTCACTCATTGATGTTGGGAATGTGAAATTGTCCAGCCATTCTGGAAGACAGTTTGACCATTTATTTAACAACTAAGTGTGCAATTACCATACAACTCAGAAATCGTCCTCTTGGGCATTTATCCCAGGGAAATGAAAATTTATGTTCACAAATAAACCTGTTGCAGGAATGTTCATAGCAACTTTATTCATAATAGCTCCAAACTGAAAACAACCAAGATGTCCTTTAACAGGTGAATGGTTAAAATGCACTGTGGAACATACAGACCATGGAGTACTACTCAGCAATGAAAATGAAAACATTATTGCAATATGAAAAATTATGCTGAATGAAAAAGCCAATCTTGTACAGTTGTATGCTGTCATGGCTTAAATCTAAAATGTCCCCTTAATGTGTTTGAATGTTGGGTCCCCAGCTGGTGGCGCTGTTTGTGGAGGCTGTGGAACTTTCAGAGCTGGGATTCTAGCTTTATGGAAACAGCTCCCTGGGAGCAGGCCTTTGGAGGATTTTACTTGGAGCCCCAGTTCTGGTTGCTCTCTCTGCATTTTGTTCCTGATCTACCATGACGAGAGGTTTTTCGCCCTGCTGCCATGCCATATGCCTGCCCTGCCTCTATGAATGGAAATCCCTTGTGAGCTCCCAATAAATCTCTCCTCCCATAAATCTGTTTTAGTTGGTTTCTTTGTCAGAGCAACATACCAGCTGACTCATATACATACAATATGAATTTCTTTATTGTTGTTGTTGTTGTTAGGTGCCATTGAGTCGGTATCCAACTCATAGCGACCCTCATAGGGTTTTCAATGGCTGAGTGCTTCCGGATTGCCTTGGGAGTGGATTGCCAGGCCCTTCTCCCATTTTTGCGGTGCTGGGAATTGAACTCAGGGCCTCAGAGACTGCAGCGCAGCACTCTACCCACTGAGCTAAATCCCAGCCCCATTTCTTTATAGAACACTTTATAGAATTTCTTTATAGAACATCATATTTTTTGAGACATAGTTTTGTTATGTAGCCCAGTATGATCCTTCTGCTTCAGCCTCCAGAGTGCTGGGATTACAGGTGTGTGCCACCATGTCTGGTTATTACATTCTTGAAATAACAAAATCATACAGGTGGAGAATAGGTTTTTGGTTTTCAGGGCTTAGCAATGTGGGCAGTGGCAGTGGGCAGTGGGTAGGTACAAATACCATGAAGTAGCATGAGGGAGATCTTTGTGGTGACAGAACAGTTCAGCATCTCAATTGTGGTGATGCTTAATACAAATCTACATGTGTGATAAAACTGTATAAAATGATATATATCCTTACATACAGAATACATGTGAAACTAGTGAAATCTGAACAAGCTCTGTGGACCATAACCATGTAAATTTCCCAGTTATGCAAGATGACAGCATGGCAGAAATCTGAGTGAAGGGTCACACAACCCCCCCCCCCTTACATTGTTTATGCAACTTCTTATGTATCTATAATTATTTCAAAGTAAAATGTTTTTTAAAAGAGGCCAGGTATGGTAGCATGTGCCTGTAGTCCCAGGTATGTGGGAGACTGAGGCAGGAGGATCACTTGAGTGCAGCAGTTTGAGACCAGCCTGGACAGAATAGTGAGACCCCTATTTAAAAAAAAAAAAAAGTTTTAGAAAGTATAGGCCGAGGGTATGGCTCAGTGATAGAGTGCTTGTCTAGTATGCACAAGGCCCTAAACCAATACCATGAAAAGAAAAAGAAGGCATGATGGTGCATGTCTGTTATCTCAGCACTCAGGGGGCTGAGGCAGGAGGATCACGAGTTGAAAGCTGGCCTGGGCTACATAGTGAGACCCTTGTCTGAAAAAGCAGTTTGTGTATTTTCTTGATGTATTTATTTCCTAATATTTCAGAGCTGGGCTTTTTTCTGGAGAGGTTGTTAATGAGTATATTGGAAAAGAGAGGGAAAGAAAACAGAGAAGAAGGAAAACCAGCATGTATGGGTAAGCTGCTTTGGGCCAGACAATTCACACACATGATCTTACTTAATTCTCATGATGATACTGAAAAACTGGGGATTTTATTCCCATTTCACAGATGAAATAAATGAGTCTTAGAAAAGTTCAGGGCTTGTCCGAGTCAGTAGCTAATAATTCCTAACAGAAGCTAATAATTAGTAAGTGCTTTATGTGAATTATCTCATTTAATACTCACAATAGCTGTGTAAGGCAGATACTACTATCACTCTCATTTTATAAATGAAAGACTTGAGGCCCTGAGAGGTTAAGTGCACAAGATCACATATCATGGAAGTGGTGGGACCAGGATCCAGATAAGTGTTTAGAAGTCTGATGCTCTTTTCCCCTATCCCAAAACATCCCTCCAAGTAAAGTGAAGAAATGCATTTCTGATTCCAAAGCAGAAATGAGCCCTAATTGGTGCCCTTAATAAGTCCCATGTGGCCTCCTGGATCCCTTTGTTGCATAAACAACAGTTGCTCCTTATTTGCGGTTTCACTTTCTACAGTTTTAGTTACCAGCAGTCTGAAAAAGAAATTCTTTTGAGAAAATATCTCTCTATGTAGCACATACTGGCATCAAACTCTCAATCCTCCTGCTTCAGCCTTCCAAGTGCTGGGATTGCAGGTGTGCAATAGTATGCCCAGCCTTAAAAATATTAATATTTGTCGTGACTCTGAGAGCAAAAGAGAGAGGCCATGTCCACATAATTTTTATTTGAGTATATTGTTATAATTGTTTTATTTACTTTTTTTTTTCCTTTGGTACTTGAGGGTTGAACCCAGGGTATCACACATACTTTGTAAGTGCTCTATCACTGAGCTGCACCTCCAGCCCATTTTTAATTTTTTGAGTCGGAGTATTGTTAAGTTACCCAGGCTGGCTTTGGACTTGAACTCAAGATCCTCCTGGCTCTGCCTCCCAAATTGCTTGGATTATAGGATTGTGCCAACCATGCCTGGCTAAGTGTTCTATTTTCTTATTAGTTATTGTTTTAAATTTCTTGCTGTGTCTACTTTATGAATTAAACTTTATCATATACACATGTTTAGAAAAACATAGTTTTTATAATGATTGGTACTATCCATGGTTTCAGGCACCTACTGAGAGGTCTTGGAGTGTATCCCCTATGGATAATGGGGAATTACTGTATAATTTCACATGGATGCATCTCATTCCAAGTGTTAAATCATGCAAGCTCTTTGAGGGATAAAACCATAGTAAACTCATGTTTATGATCCTCGAATTTGCCACGATGTAGGGACACCATTATGTCTGTTGCATGGATGAAAGAAGTTGAAGGTCATCTTAAATCTGTGAACATTTCCCACTTCACTAAGGGGGCTGGGCCAGCGAGTTTTGGAAGGTCCCATACCTGCACCCCACCAGGCTCAGGCTGAGCAGGTAGGTGGACTTGGCCCTCTTTGATCCCTCTTTGCGACCAATGGTGTGCCAGAACGGGCTTACCCAGGCTCACCAGGGCCAATTGTTCATTTTTCAGAATTTTTCCAGCCAGTTGTTAAACTGCTGGTAGCTTGAATTAAGCCCTGGTGGGAATATTTACACCACAAAGACTGAGAAATACCACAAATCAGGGCACCCTGTATATACACTAGAACTGGTTGTTAAACATTAGCCAGAAGAGCATCAGTCACAAATATTGGATTGTAGCACTTGGTACATATAAATAAAGAGGTCCAAATGGTAGGGGAAAAAGTAAGTCTTCCTTGCTGTGCAAATGCTCTCTATATTGATCTGGGTGGTAGTTACAACATACATACATATGGGAAAAAATCATTGTGCTGTACTTTTATAACTAGTGTATTTTATGCAATTTACTGTGTGTATGCTTTCCTCAAGAGATCTTCAGACCATGTAAATAGCTGTGGCTTATTCCAAGTGCCCCCTGCAGACACCCCACTTATCAGAATGCACACATGAGTCCCAGCTGTATTGATCAGCGTCACTGATGACACAGCTCAGTCTAGTGCATTATCGATGGCACAGAAGGGGGAAAAGGTAGTCTGAACAGCTGCTGGCATCGGGAATCCAAGTCCCTTAATGTCCTTCCTTTGTCATAGCCACCGTCATCTCTCACCTCTGTTGTTCCTACTTCATGGCGACAGGCAGTGCTGTTGGCTAACAGGCAGCATGACTCACTACTCTGCGGATCAGTTTTCTAATTAAGTGGAAAGAGGGATGGATATTTTCCCATACTTGGGCAGAAGCCTCATTCACTTGAACCCTTTTACTGGAATTATTTAGCTTTACTGAATAAAGGGTGGGTCTCTCCACTTTTTAAAAAATAATACATAAAACCCTTAGCTCCCCTCAGACGATCAGACTTAAGGAAGAAAATGATCAGGAAACAAAGTGCCTTGCAGAGAAGCACTTTGGGAGGGAGAGGGAACAACCTCCGGTGAGCTGCTTCTGTGAAATCACCTGAGCTCCCTATTTGATCTCCGGGATCCTGGTAGACACTCAACCTTCCTGACAGGAGCCCTCCACTTTCCTGGTCCCCAGTGCCTAGCCATAGAGCTCAACCGTTTGCTTGAGGGCACCGTTTTATTCTGCAAAGGAATGACAGGAGGTCTCAGGGCCACCAAGAAGTGGGCAGAGCACAGGCGAGGGCAGCGGGTCTCCCTGCAGGAAGGTGTAGGAAGGTATATCTTGGTGCCATCCTTTCACGAGGAAGCAGGAGTAGCCACGGTGGGATGGGAAGCGTAAACAAGGATGAGCTAGTGAAGTGGCACTGTCACAGCCTCAGGAAAGCATAGAAGATTTCCCAGCTTCTTTCCAGGCTCAGGAATAAGCCTTGGACAAGCCCAGCTCAAACCCATCACCCAGAGCACAGCGACAGAAAGATATGCTAGGACGACTTGGTGTGTGTGTGTGGTGTGTGTATGTGTGTGCGCCTGTTTGTGTGTTTGAGGGAGGGTGTTGCTATGTAGCCCAGGTTGGCCTCGAACTCATGATCTTCTTACCTCAGTCTCCTAAGTGCTGGGATTACAGAGCCAGCACACCCAGCTTGGACAAAAAATCTGGCAGGTGGACTTTTTTTCAGTAAGGTAAAGGAGCCCAGGGATGTCCCCCTGTACTCTCCCAGCTGAGGTCATGAAGCTCAGCCACCTTCTTCCCCATCCCCAGTGCTGTCCTGAGCAGGGTGAGAGCAAGACGAGCAGGCCCTGGCACTGGTCCCATTGCTCATTCACTGTGTTGCTTGGGCTCTTGTGCAAGCTGCCAGTTCTAAGAGTTCAGTCCTGAATCCCAGGCCAACTTGGGTGGGGTTAGACTCCTTGCCTTGCTTTGCCAGGCCTTTTCTCTGGGTGGTACTTCCTATATCTCACACACACAAGTCTGTCTGTTCCATGCCTGAGTTTTCTACATCCAAAAGACCACCCAAGAGCCAAGTATTCCCAGCCTCCCTGTCCTTAGGAGCCTAGGTGCCTGAGATCCCAGCATGCCTCCTTCTCAAGTTATAACGACTCATTTAACTTACTAAGAACAAAGCTCTCAGATGTTCTTGACAAGTCCAAACAATGCTTGGCCCATATATGACACTAAAGGCCTAACCAGGGGCTTAGCTCTACCCCAATGTCCACAGGGGGCTAGGATCACCCCCTCTGCCTGAGAGGATTCAGGCTGAATGTGTTGATCTCTACAGGTTCTGACCTTCAAAGTCCTCCCCAGTGGCTGAGGTAATGTTTGGGAACTAGGCCCAAGTTTCTTTCAAGAGGGACTGTTGTCAGGTAAGATATACCCACTCTAGTTCTAACAGTGTCAGCACCAATCATGTCCTTATCAGGTCATCTTGGTACGGTAGAAGCTAGGGCCTCTTCCTTTCTCAGTCAGGCCATGGAGAGGAGGGTGGAGTAGAGATCTGGAGAAGGAGGTCAAGTGGAAGGATCAGCTGCCAGGCTTCCCCTGCCTGCGCACCAGCAATGGGCACCAGTAGGCATCTAGCACACACATTTTGAATAAGTACATACATAAGTACAGGAATAAATCCTGAAATACAGAGGGGAAAATCATCCTTGAGCTCAAGTACCCCCCAGCTCTCCTGGGATCTCTGCCATCACCCCAAGTTGCCTTCTCTTCCTTTTCCTTTGTGCTTCGCTCTAGCAGCTAAGTAGCACTGAGTCATTTTCTCTGAAGTGTGAACCAAAGTCCTGAAAAATTAAGAGCTTTGCCTGCAAAAAAGTTGAAAACAAGCCCGAGAAGACTTCACGTCGCCCCTGGCCTATCACACATGAAACTCAAGCAGACTGACTCCCATCCACCTCTTCCAAGAGGTTGTATGGCACCATGGTGTCACAGGCAGACAGACAGATGGCTGGTGCTAGTCATGCTGCCACCTGCTTTGCTCATGGAGTGCCTAGCACCTCTCTGGCTTCAATTCCTCCAGCAGCAGCAGCAGGGGTGGCAGCAGCTGCAATGGCAATGAGCTCATCAGCTCTCCACACTACCAAACCCCACCCATCAGGGGTGTGGTAGGCAACTCAGGGTGGCGGTGGGCCAGGCTGCATGGACCAAGCCTCTTTCTGAGCCAATGGATGCCTGAACATAGAGACTCTGGTGGAGTCACCAAAGCCCACCTATTCTGTCCTTCCCGCCTCTGTTACCAAGGTTCTTGGAGGCCCTGGGGGATCCCCTCTCACCTGCCCCTGGGTCTGTGTTGGCCACACTCCAGAGTTCCCTGACAAGGTGAAAGCTGAAATGTCAGACACGTACCTACTCATTGCAGCCACTTGCCCAGCAGTCCTCCAGAAGGTGTGCACAGGAGCTGGAGGGAGGGACCAGGTGAGGGGACAAGGCTGCTAGGAGAAGCCCTGGGCTCCTAACCTTCTGGCCAAGTGACTCGAATTTCAAGAAGGCCAGAGGAGGGACGAGCAAAATCGCAAATTTGAGGAGGGAAAGGAGGCAGGACCAAAGCTAACCCCTTCCTTTTTCTTCCTAAACTCAATCCAGATTTGCCTTTCTGAGGATGGCTTGAAACTGATCCCTTTGGCTCTGACTCGTCCTCTCTTAAAGTCACAGTCTCCCCTGTGGGGGTGGGGAGTGAGGCAACTCTCTCCCAGCCAAAAGATGTCCTAGATCAAAAGGGGTGGGGAGAGCACACAAGCACAAACGCCAAAACGCTCTACGCCTGCACTCCTGACCCCAACTCAGAACTGGAGTCTTACGTGGGGTTCGCTCGTGGCAGCTGACTCAGGGTCTCTGCTGGGTGACCTGAGTGATTGTCAGAGCTGCAGGGCCATCATGGGAAGTAGACTAGCTGTCCAGCACTGGCAGATTTGGGGCCAAAGCTGAAGGTTCAGGGTGTGTGGCCAAGGAGCACTGGACCAGGAGTCTTGGCTCTATCACAACTCCCAGTGTCACTGTGAACAAGCCACTTTCTTCCTCTCCTGGCCTTGGTTTCTTTTCTCAACACACTGAAAGATAATCATTGCAGCCCCACCCTGCTCCTAGGTTGCTGCAGTCTCCTGTCATACCAAAACACAGCACCCTTGGGGACCTGGTGTCTGTCTCCAGTGTGCTGTCCTGCCCTGCAACCAGATATTCACTAGAGCAGCACGGTACTCTTTGGTGGGTTGGGTGGGGGTGGCATCCAGACTGAGCATGTGAATGGGCAGGCCGGAGACATTTTGTGTATGTGCCAAGGGAGGAGGCAGAACAGCCTGGCTCCCATGTTCGTTCTGAGGTGTTAACGACTCTTCTGAATCTGCCATTCTGAGGTGAAGAGGCTGCAAGCACATTCTCAGCTGCCCCTCCCCCCAATATTTCCAATTTCCTTCTGTGGGAAAACAGCCTAGGCCACTGGCCTGGCAGGGCTTGGGGCCAAGCTCCGCCCTGGTGGCTTCCCAGTAGCTCTTGCTTACTGTTGGCTCCAGCTCCTCCTCTTCCTCCCTAAAGCATAAATGTGGCCTCCTCTTTCGACCCTGGGCTTCTGTTCCTTTTCATCCTGTCTGCAACTGGGGGCACGGTGTCCAAGTTTCCCACTCTGTCCTCCTTGTCCCCAAAGAGCAGCACACAGGCCCATTTCCTTTTGA
The DNA here is from genome assembly GCA_007922755.1 of Pedetes capensis. Taxonomy (NCBI): domain Eukaryota; kingdom Metazoa; phylum Chordata; class Mammalia; order Rodentia; family Pedetidae; genus Pedetes; species Pedetes capensis. The sequence continues at coordinate 163,326 of VMDO01001737.1, forward strand.
GGCCATGGTTCTCAGCTCTGTCTCACACTGGAATCTCCTGAGGAGCTTTGGAAAAATATTTCTTCTCAGTCCCCACCCTAAGGATCTAATTCCATTAGTCTAGGGTGAGGCCTGGGCACTGCTATTTTCAAAGCTCTCTAGGAAAGCCAGATGTGATGACGCATACCTGTAATACCAGCACTGCAGGCTGACGCAGGAGGATCACGAGATTGAGACCAGCCTGGGCTACATGGCAAGACCCTATATCGAAAAAACCCAAAGTCATGTGGGCACTGTGGGGCACTTATAATCCTAGTGACTCAGGAGGCAGAGGCAGGAGGACTGAGAGCTTGAGGCCAGAGGCAGCTTGTGCAACTTAGAGAGACCTTGTTTCAAAATAAAAAATAAAAAACGGTCTGGGGAGCACAGCTTAGTGGTAGAGCACTTGCCTAGCACGCAAAAGATCCTGGGTTCATTCTTGAGTACTGCAAGAAACAAAAACAAAACAAAAATAAAACAACCACCAAAAAGAAAGAAAGAAAGAAAAGAAAGAAAGAAAAAGAAAGAAAGGAAGAAAGAAAGGAAAAGAAAAAAAAGAAAAGCTCCCTAGGTGATGTGCAGCCAGAGGTGTGAACTATAGATTTTAGGATTAATGCTGTTTCTCACATCAGGGGATCACAGCAGAGAAGGCCCAGCTAACAGATATGAGGAAGGGACAAAAGGCCAGCATCTCCCAAAGGTCTCCCAGAAGATTCAGGCTCCCTGTATGTATCACTCTCTTAGAACACAATGATGGCTCAACCCACAGCACCGGGCATAGTGCTGAAGGCTTTGTGTGGGTCATCTCTCTGACTCCTCACAGCCACTTTAAGAGCTATGATTACTATCCTTATTTAACAGTTGAGAAAACTGAGGCATCCACCCACTAAGCATGGTTCCAAGCTGACACAAACAGTAAGTGGCAGAGCTGGGATGTGAACTCAGGCATGTGGCTGGCTGGCAACATTGTGCCACCTCCCCCTAGCTGCCAGCCATCAAACCTGGTACCACTGTCAGATGGTTTCCTCACACATGGAAGGGCCCTTGAGATGAAATGGGGCTGAGGAAGTGGTGTCACCTCATATTCATTCATGTATACTTTGTCCTAAGTGGGTCATTTGTAGTTGAGGTAACTACATGGGAAGGGTAGGCCTGGGATTTAGATCAGTTGGTAGAGCGCCGCTCTGCAGTCTCTGAGGTCCCGAGTTCGATTCCCAGTACCACAAAAGTGGTAGAAGGACATGGCAACCCATTCCCGAGGCAATCCCGAAACAGTCAGCCATTGAAAACCCTATAAGGGTCTCTATGAGTCAGACATGACTCGACGGCACCTAACAACAACACATGGGAAGGCTGGCACTCATCTTCCAGAGACAACACAGAGCTGCAGTGGGTACAGAATGGACTCTGGTCACACAAATGTGGATGCGTGTCTCAGCTTAGTCACTGGCTTGCTGGTGACTACAGATGAGGCTCTCCTCCTGCCAGCCCCCGTCTCCTCATGTGTCAAGTGGGATAAGCATTCCTAGTCTCCAGGATGTGAGGGTGAAGTAAGAGTGTGAGGCAAGGTGCCCCAAGGGGTGTTTGTTTGTGAGCCGACAACCACATCCTCTATCAGCAGAGCCTGCCCTGGCATGGCATAGACCCCCTTGGCAGTCTTGTGCTGCTTATTAACCCTTTGTCGGAAAAAAATGCTTTTAAATATACTTGAAAACTTAGCCAGAATCACAAAGGAAACAACCTTATACTGAAATGCAATTTACAATATAATCATATGTGCTTCTTGATTAGTATAGTTAGTATAACAAGAGCTATGTAGCTGCTCACGGTGGTGCATGACTAATTCCAGTGATTCAGGAAGGTGGAGGCCAGAGGATCACGAGTTCGAGGCCAGAGGCAGCCTGTAAAACTTAGTGAGACTTTGTCTCAAAATAAAAAGTAAGAAATGGGCTGGGGTGCAGCTCAGTGGTACAGAGCTTGCAAAGCATT